>BMAW01121919.1:731265-768127 GCA_019974015.1 Nephila pilipes
TAATACATTTTTGAAAATTAACTTCTTTATAATACATTTTTGAAAATTAACTTCTTTATTAGTTTAACGTTTTAAGTCTTCGTTATCTCCAAAAAATAAACAACAATAAATCATTTCCATAAAAAAAATTATGAAAAATTTTCAATATGTATTTCTATACATTGAAACTTTTATACATCGAAATTTCCCCCTCCCTAGGAAACTTTATGATCGATATAAAAAGGTTCGACAGAACTTTGTTTATGATTTATATTAACACATTTCTTGAAAATCGATTAACTACTGTGTACAACGTTCTTCCACAAAAAAAAATCAAATAGTGCCTTGTACGGAGTTATATTTTGGATGAATTCTTATGTCTCAACAAAATTCAATGTCCGCTAATATATATAAAGCTATAAAGGTACCGTTTTCACTTACATCGCACCCCTTTGAATTATATACATTTCTGCAACAGAAAGATTGTATCTCCCCCCCCCTTTTTATTACTACCTCTTCTGCAACAAACTTTATATATTACTAATAAATAATCCAATGAATTACGATGATAACTAAGTTATTTAATTCCGACACAATTCCTAACTTACTCCACCTATGGATACAAGCTATACGATGCAGAATCTAACGTTTAATATAAAATTACTTATCTAATCAAAACCAATCAGGTTCGAGTCCTTAATAACATTTAGAGATGAAGGTAAACTGACCTTACCAGCGGGAGCTTCCTGATTTGGCTAGTCACATAAATGTCTCTCCAGACATACAAACTAATTTCAAGCAATAAAATAACTTTTAATGTTTTCTGTTATTTCATCATACACTCGTTTCTGGTTGAGATATGGTCACTTATACCTGTCAATGCATTCACTTATCCTTTCATTAACAGCGTTAACGAATGCGTGTGAATGACTAACTACACCTAGCGAAACTACCAACCTCTGAATTAAAATTCTTTGTTCTGCTTATAAATACAATACATCTAATCTTTTAACTACTCTTGACTAATTCCAATCCTATTTATATGAGTCACGTTTCATCCCATGGGAGAGATCGAATCAATTCATTAAAGTCCCCAAAGTGTAAGTTAAAGAGCAAAAAGCGATAGAACCCACACTCTCTAAAGATTAATGTTTTAATTCGATATCTGAATTTTCAGAAAGAACTTGTGCATTTCATTATTTACGATGAGAATCGATACATGACAAAAGTCAAAAGATAACAAGGGGACCATTACAGGGATGATGCATAATTTCAAGTATTTATTCCATCCATTTTTTTTTTTTTTCCCTTCGGAAGAAGCTTTATTATGCTAATATACGAATATGTCATTAGAGTAGGCGAAACTCTGCATGAGAATTCCATTTAAATCAATTATTGATGTGACAAGCCGTTCTTTCTTTCCCCTCCCCCTTCCTCTATCAGTGAAAAGTGAGCCTCGAAGTAAAGCTTTAGGGTAGGGTTCATGAAAACTGAAAGGTTCTGGGAATATGGAAAAACAAAAAAACCACACAGTCAAACGTTTTTCTGTCGAAATTAGAAATGACTTTTAAGATTTCGGGAACTAAAAGGCAATGTACCTTGGATTCGGATTCTCGAAAATATGACCAAATTAAAAAAAAAATAAGAAGTCGTTCGAAAATGCGTGTATGTCGATTAGAATTCACAAGAAAGCTTTTTACCAATCTCTCTCTCTCTCTCTCTCTCTCACTCACTTTTAATATTGTTCATGACTTAGGGGTGATTGTAGGCAATCGTCAAAACATGCTAAACAGAAACGAAGTATTCTGAAAATAATCGATGGTAGTAAGTGGGCATCGTTGGTAACGACTGGCGGTTTCTTTGTTTTCTCATTTAATAGTTACAGACGTCACCTTTTTTTAACTATGAAAGACATTATCAGAGTGTGATGAATTTTTTTAAAAAAAATTATAAATATCGTAAAAAACTTCAAAAATGTAGCAATTCTAGCAAAACCGTTCTCCTATATTGAAAGCATGTGCTTCAAAATTTGAAAATAATAACAGCAGTAACATACACACACACACACAAAAATTATTGAAATATGCTTAGGAAGAGAATTACAACTTTTGATAAGTTTTACGAGGTTAATAGGACAAAAAAATAAAATAACAAAAATATTTACTCATAATAGAAAACGCTAGCAGGTTGGTTGACAATCATGTGTGTCCTTTTCTCCCAATCAAACGTTTGCATGAAATTCAATAAACAAACCCATTTGCAAACACTGTCACCGACTTCAGATAAGGGAAGAAAAGAAGAAGGGGAAAAAAAAAAAAAAAAAAAAGATCGATCCACCTCTGTTTTCCAGGAGTGACAAATTAACGAACTTCGACGCTATCAGCTGAAAGGCGTCGAGATTTAAACAAATAAAATCGACACGTCAATTTATTTTAAATTAATTTGCAACCGTAATCGACAGAATTCATTTATGAGGCGAAACAGCTCCCACACAAAATGTGCGAATTCGCTTAAAATACTCCTTCAGTACCGGAGGGGGGGGGGATTAAATCACCAAATAAAGAGTCATCCTTTGGTTTGAGTCAGATAGCACTTAACTGACATACATAATCGTTATCTTTGTGCCTATAAATTGAATTAAATGTACTATTGAATAATTTTTCGCGAGTGAGAAATACATAAATAATAGAAAATATTACGTCACTTGTGTAACAAGTATCAGCAAATAACAAGATAAATATCAATTCACTCATATTTAATCAACCCCTCCCCCCCCCCTTTTTTTTTTCAAAACAAAAACGAACAATTTTCAGAAATATCAGAATATTCTGATGGGAGTTACTCTTATACCTCAAGAGTCATGGAATAATTTTTTTTAAAAAAACTCGCGAGTTACTTTTTCTCAAGTTGAAGTTTTAGTTTTTATTAACGTCGCACTAGAAGCAACACGAGGGCTATTGGCGACGGACCTCGTAACTTTGAACCACGATCAAGTGACGAGGGCGACACCTGAGCTGGCACCCCCCTCTCCTAACATCCACACCACGCCAACGGGAGGGCTTTGGGCCCCGAACAGATTTAACGTGTATCAGCCCAGGCTACACGGCGGGTTTTTGGCGGCCAAGGATCGAACCCGCGACTGAACGAAAACCGCCGATCGCGAGTCCACGACCTTGACCACTAGGCTACCGCGGCCCTTCTGAAGTTGAAAAATACACGGACAAACGTAAATATCAAGAGATCTGATCTCAGTAAATTAACGTTATGGAAGGTAATTTTACCACAGCCGAGAATATTTATATTAAAAAAAAAAGCTTTTAAAATAAAAAATAACAAAGCGATACTATGAAAACTGTAATAAATAACATGATATTGTAATGTGTTTTTTTATTTATTTATTTATTTAAATGTTAAAAAAAGATAAGATAACTTTTATAAAGTATACGTTAATGAAAATGGCAACATAGAAGACAACTGCATTCATAGAATTAACATTCAATTGCTGAAAAGAATTATTTATACACACGTATTTAAGGTTGTTACAATCGAGCAAAACAATTAACAGAGATTATAAGTTTTTAAAACTGCCTAATCGAACAATCTTTTTATTTTTTAAAAAAATAATTTCCTTCGTATAAAAAACATAACATTAACAAACAAACTTGATAATTGTACGGTTAACGTCCGATACTTAATAATTTTCGATATTGTTCCAAGTGATTTGTAACTTAAGGCTCTCGTCTACATGCCATTTTGATTTTGTAAACGTAATGTCAATGCTATAGAATTCCTACTTTTTCTCCAAATATCTAGACTATTTTATCTATTTGAATGCAATAAAAGGTTCATCCGAAAAGCAAAAAATAATGCCGCTTTTTTCCTACGGAATCGTATTTTCTTCTCGACTTTTGAAAAATATTTTTTAAAGACCGGTAAAACCCCAAATGAATTATTAAAATAAACGTAAAAATATTTTTGAGCGTCGGACAGAAAATGTAATACTGCACAAACACTCAGTATTTTTTGTTCTTTAATAATCACTTGATATTTATTGTATTCAAATAAATAAAATATTCTGGGAAGAAAATAGAGATTCCATAGGATTAACATTTCGTTCACGAAATTAAAACGGTTGGAAGACGGGAGCCTTAACATCTAGTTACGATGTTTAATTATCTTTCAGTTACTACAGTTTGTAAATTTTATCAATATTGATACTGTATTATTCAACGGAGAATTCCATTTCGAAAAGGAAAAATTTTGCAGTTTGTAATCATGCAAAAACTACGCGATACATACATGGCACGTTACAGAAAAAACAAACACCACAATTAATAAAACAAATGTTTTTTTTTTTTTTTCCTATTATTTAGGAAATGTTTATTTTATTGAAAATGGAGGTGGGGAATAAAAATTGGTTGAGAAAAGTAGAAAATAGAGAAGGACGTCTAGAGAATCACGAGGATCTGCCATCAATATTTACCAACAGTAAACCCCATGGAAAAGAAAAATATCACTAGGGCTTTTCGGGGTCACGATAGCCGTTCTTATCTATAGAAAAGGTAAGTTTTTTTTTCTTTGGGACTTCTTAAAATTTAAGAGTACCAGGACGTGCGGAGGAAAATAAAATACCGAATTTAAAACTCTTTCTTTTTGTGACATGTTTCAAAAAATTTTCGTAGAACTAAGGAATTTTGTGTGCTTAATAATATTTTAATCGTTTTATTGAACGATAAATGTATTTTTTGGTTCAAAAAGTTTTTCTTTCCGTTAAAGTTGAGTATGGACATAATTGTTCATATATATTTGTATTTAGGTACCCTTTTTAAAATTAACATTCCATAAATATACAAAACATTTTAGTCTTCATTTTGAAAACAATGCACAAAATATGTGAAACAACTTTCTTTTTCACGGTATCACAAAATACTGACTTCGTAATTTTGATAATTACAGAACTTTGTAATTTTGGAAATTTAAATTTTTTTCATTTTAAAAATTATCTTAAAACTTATGTATTACTTCTAGAAAAAATATTTTTTAGGTTCACTATATGCATAAGCCCTTTATGGCCACACAAAAAATTTAGAGTGCCATATTGCGTGATAATTTTCTTTAAAATGGTACCTAAATGTAAATGTATCTTTAAAAAAAATCTCCGTATTCAACTAAGAAGAGAAAAACATTTTGACTAAAAAATATTACTTTTGAGGTTCTATAAAATGAATAAAACACCATTGTTAAGCACACACAAAATCTAAGCTCTACTAACAATTTGAAAAGACTACCAGCGAACACTTAACTGAAAAAGCGAATGATTGCAGCCATTGAAACTGTAACATCGGACATGGTGAAAAGAAAAAAAATGTGAGATGAGTTGTATTAAAATTATATTTGATATCGTTCGCATTTCTGTGATGGCGGTCACATTGAACATTAATAAATTTTATAAACTTTAAAGCATATTTTAAATTTAATTTGTCACAAACGTTGGTTCTTTTTTTTAATTTTATTCTAGCTCCTCAATGTAGAGATATGTTTTTGTAAACACTCTGTATTATAATTTAGGATATTTTGTAAAAATCGCTAGTCGCTTTAAGAAATTTTATTAGGTCATAAAAGTATATAAAAATATCACCTGCAGATAATTAATCTTATCTGTAGGCGATATTTTATACTTATTATTTGTTATTGCGCTTTATTAAAACATCTACTCACAGTACAAATTTTGTACAATGTAATTAATGGCACGCACACAAAACGAAATTAATAATTTTTATAATACGAAACTTGTTTCAAGGTCACGCAAGTTCACTTAGCATAAGGCCAGCGCTAGAGACATAATACATAATACAAATTAACGTTAAATGCTGCAGCTACAATCAATCCGATTACCATATTATGCTATTCGTTCCATTAGTTATACAATATATACTACAGCAGAGGCACATACGGTCTGGATCGATCGTTGAATGACATACTAACTTGATGCTAGTTCTTGAGCTGCGCAAGAGGATATTAGCGACAGACTTCATAGTGGTTAACAGCGATCGCGAATCATTAATTTAAATACTTCTGGTTTCCGTTTAAATAACGCCGTTACAGAGCTACATGACAAACTTGTACAGCGAAATAACAAAAACAACACCTGGTATCTCATTCTTCTAACTCCCACACCACGAGAGGACATTCGATGCCGAGTTCAATTTAACATGCAGTTTAGTCCATTTTATTCAACAAGGCGTGCATATTTAGGGGAATGAATGTAAGGAAAGACGCATGTCAAACTCGAATAAGAAATATTGACACTTAACACTAACTGCATGTAGGGGCATTGACAGTATACTTGTTTTTACCGATATCCGTCTTTTTGAAGGGTAATGCAATTTTTTTTTTTTTTTTTTTTTTTTTTGTAAATTATTTATTTAGAGAGAATCTATATATTTTTTTTTTTTTTACTACTGTCTTAATACTTGCCACAAACATGCTAGTTCAAAAATACGAAAATAATAAGAGCAGCCTAACTCCCGTAAGTCATTTCTTTTCTTTGAAAAGTTCACCTTTGCAGTGATTATTTGTGATATGCTAAGGTTTCCTCTAACTGTAAACAACTAATTCAAACTTGTTTGCTCATGTATTCATTGCTTAAACAGCCGTCGTTTGCTTGGTGTTTTTTTCTTATTTGGTGTTTATTTCATTTTTGTTATTTCGCAATAATTGATCTACATAAATTATCCCGTCAAACTGGCAGTTTTTTTTTTTAAAAAAAAAAGACACAACAACATCTGGAAATAATAAAATATAGGTGTTCCAGAGAAAACGAGTAGAAATATATTTTCGCTGCATTATATCGTAAAAAACAAATATGTAATGTCTGAACAATAATATTTTCATGTATAGAATTTTCAAGCATACAATCGAAAACCTGTCAAATTGATGGGTTCCGTAAATCTAGGGTTAACTGAACATTTTACACTATTAACAAAGAATTAGCTAACCCTGTTAGTTATCTAACTCGAACCCCGCAACGAATATCTTTGAGACCAAGCCAACTTAATAAGTAGCAAAAATTTTGAGACCCGGTCAAGTGACGTGGACAAAGCTTGAGTTGACATATCTCCCGTCACAAAAACGGGAGGACTTGAGACCTCGACCAAATTTTCCGTGCATCAACTCCGCTACACGACTGGTCTTTTAGCGGCATCGGGGCTAAAATTTACGACTCGACGAAACAATGCCAGCCACGAGCTCGCGACCACGAAGCATTTGGCTACAACGGCCCTACATTTATTAAAACCAAGTTTTAGTAAAACTAAACGAAAAATGAGCCGACGACCGTCGGTACGTAAAACAAAAGTGGAAGTTGGCGTATTTTTGATGGGTGATAAAAGATATCACATGACCCGTTAATAATGCTATTAGTGTCATAAAGTTACATATCATGAAACGTCCCTAAGAACAACATAAGTACTGTGACACTAATCACGAGGAACGGTACTCCTGCGATTTTTAAATTAAGAAAAGAAAAAATGCGACCGTAACTGCATAGAGTGCGCCACTTTTACTTGTTACAAATTGCCCGTGGCTGGATATGAGTTTGATACCCGAGAGAATACCGCACTATTAAAACTCGATAATCGGATTTTGTGGAATTGAAATCTCGGCTTAAATTATTAGCTGCAATAAAATCATAAAATAGTAATCATAGTAAATCATAAAAGTTAAAACAATTTTGTACAAATTTTATAATTATAGAAACAAATTGTACATTTCCATCATATTCGAATCAATCAAACAGTTAGGTTCATTTCCTTTTTAATCACTTTACCGTTACGATACAGCAATATAATATAAATTTTAGATATAAATTATATACTAATGGGTTGCTAGAATTATATCTGTCAGATAAACAATATGTAGATAATTGGTCAGAAAGGAAACTACAGAAAAAAAAATATTGTTCAACCCAGCCTCTGTCTACGTGGAAAATTTTTCATCCTTTTCATACTAAAAATTGTGTATAATTTATTTTAGGCACAAAAAAATATTAAAAATATTAAATTATCGAAAGAAATTTATTTTTAAAAATGTACAAACAAGAATAAATCCACAAATTACATACCCATGTACAAAAAAAATTAATGCTTGTTAACAGAAAACTATACGAAATTTTTACTTATTTTTCTATAAAGTGGTTCCTAATGTATTTTTGAACATAATCTCTCACTGCAGCCATTTCTAAGTGATATTTACTTATATTCGACAAGGGAAAAATTTGTTCAGGAACGTTAGGAAAAAATCTCAAATCATGTTGGACTATTTCGAATGCTTCCATTTTTATTTATTTATTTTTTCCTCTCCCCTTTATGGCTTTTTAAAGAGTCTCAAGTCTCTTAACTAATTATCCGTGGATGCGGGAAAAAAAAACATTTTTCAAACCAATATCACTTATCAATGAAACAAATCAGAAATTTGAAACTCTTAACATATATTATTCATATATACCTATATTATTTCTTACATTTACATATAATTTCAAGGAAACCCTTAAGTTCAGAAATATAAATTATAACACTTTTCCGAAATTACGAAAATTAGTATTTCACGAAGCGTTGGATTCTGAGGTACAATATTGATCTAAATATACAAAAATAATGCTATTTAGTCGAAAAAATTTCAGTTTACATACATTTAAAAAAAATTGAATTTTTTTTAAAATACATATAATATTTTTTCTTACAATAATTTGTCTAAAAATTGGTGTAAAGTCATAAAGTTAAAAGTTTCTGAGAAAAATGAAGTTAAAGTTGAAAAATAACAAAGAAGGCAAGAGATTAAACGAGATTTAGTTTTTTCCCGATAACTGGAAGTTTTGGTGGTATAATTAAACTTGCAATACCAAAATGTTGAGAAAAAAACGATAGGACTCTGACATATAAGTTTTTCAAAAATTTAAAAATTTTGAAGTTCAACAGCCCTGACGCCCTATAATTATTCCATCTACGGGTTCAACTTAATTACAGCAGTCATCCGATACATCCAGGCCCGTGGAGTTAATCAAGCACAATTAGGCTTTCTTGTAAAAATTGCTCGAATTTCAAAGTTGTTCAATATGTAGAAATCTTGTTCCATTAATAGAAAATGCTTTAAAGGTGAAAATTCCAAGAATCTTGGGGGAAATTTTCGATAGATATTTACCATGTACAAAAATTCGAAATATAGAGGTTCTACTATGCCTAGTGGGTATTTGCCACATTGTAAACTGTTGTTTTTATATACAATTAAAAGACCCGGTTAAGATGGGACTTTAACAAATTTTAGACAATACTCAGGAAATTATAACTTTTAACGGATTATTTTTAATTAAAAGTGACAACGCTGAGCCCATAGCAATAAATTCAGATTTACGATGAGAGATCTGCCCCTTTTGTATACATACAGGGTCGCGACATTGTCTTCACGAGGCGCACTTGACACGGTATCGATCTATACAGTACCTAATACATTTTCAAGAAGAGAACATTTCAAAAGGGCCTTCACCAATTAGACGACATCCGGTACTTGCTTCTATAAGCATGTACTTGGCTTTTATTTCCGGCATTATTTAATTAAGACCTAATTATTTTCACGACCTTAATCTACCCAGGAGAGAGAGAGATGGGAGGCACATGCTTTAGGAGAGTCCATTAATTTATTATTAGTTCACACATAATCTTTTATGCATTTTCACGGGCAAGGGAAATTGCAAAGACGTTTCCATCTTCTTCCAGTAGTAGAAAATGAGAAGAAATAATGAGCCAAAACGAGTTAATGATGCATACTACTACATGCCCCGATTCTAATATAAATGTCCCAAAGCAAAGTTAATGGCATACTACAGATTATTTACTTATTTTTAGCCAGGAGATGGGGATACAAACGGGGGAAAGCATACACACATACACATACTTAGCGTTTTTCGCGAAAACAACAACAAAAAGAAGCACGAAGAATGCGTCAAACTGCAGAATAGAGAAAGAGATGCGGCTTTTTCCCCCTCAGAAAACGATACCTTAAAAATCACTCGTTAACGTTTAGTGAATTGCTGTGGATCTTTTCTACCCCCCCCCCCTCATTCCGACAACAGGAGACTTGATTGTTTTTGAAGTTATTTTAAACAGACAATAGAGGCGCTTTTTAAATTTACTCACTGTATTTCCCCCCCCCCCTTTTGTTTTCTTAGGTGGAAGACGAATGGCAGGGGGGGAAGTAAATTAGACTAATAAGACACGCATAATAAACACTCTTAAAGTCCAAATTAATAATACATAAAATAAAAATTCATTAGGGGAAAAAAAGGAAGAAAAACATGAGAAGTCCCTTTCTAACAAACTACGGGGTTATGTTCTGCAATTGGCTCCTACACATAAGGTATCAGATTTTTTGGATCAGGGGAATCCCCCAACCTCATGCTCGCGAGCACCATTATGCCCGCCGACTGCGCGACCACAATATAAAAAAAATTACTGTATAATAAATTACATGTTTTTTTTTTAAAAAAAATTTATACCTCTATATGTTTTTATTAAAATGTAAGATGAAATATTTTATGTAGTTAGTTAATTAATTAGAGAAATATAGCGTTTTGATTTAAAAAAATTTTTTGTTTATTTATCATGTTCATTAGACTTATCAGACTTTCTGCTTCGACCGGCATTGTCCCGGTTTGAAAGAATGGTTCCAGCGTCTCAAACAGTTTGTCATTTTTTCCCAGTTATTCGTTAAAAATTGCGCAGGATTAAAGTTAAACAGGAATATCATCATACTCGCGTAAAAATGAATCAAAGGTCAACGAAAAGCTATGTCAAAGAATAAATACACTTTGGTCTGTATTATTCATTAATTATTTATTTTACATACCAATGCAATGAACAAATTTTTATACCTTAAAATGATATGATAGGAGTGATTTTTTTTTTTTTTTTTTTTTTTTTTTTTGTATAGTACATTATTATTTCTACCGATAAATTTCCTATACAAAAATAAATGTACCCGCTTGCTCTACCGGTATTCTAGGATGTGCTTTAAGATACAAAGAGGTTAGGGATCCCTGTTTTAGGCCTTCTCCAGAACTTAATGCATTACGTAGAATAGGATACTGAAGAATACTTACGCTGTACCTTTATGGATAATATAGACCTCTGTTCCAAATTCTTTTATGGAATAAGAATTCTAAAAATCGAATAATTTCTGGATCATATAGAACAAAATAAAAATAACTCAAAGACAGTCCAAATATATATATAACTTACGGCATTTTTCTCTATCATAAAGTCTATTAAATATACACGCTACCCAGATCACCTATACTTTAAAGACCGTATTCATTATTTATACCTGAAAATACGTCTCCCATCGTATTCTTCAGTTGCATATTCAATTCAGTATTTCACTTCACTAACTTACGGTTAATTATTTCACTGAAATTCTTACAAATTCTTGTTGCCTACTTTATCTTGCTAAAAATTATAAATTTTTATACACTTTCTAAGTTTATCTCTCATTTTATAGTACTGATTTTTAGAGGTAAATTTGGTTTAAATATCTAATAAAAATCACCTTTTTAATTAGGAATAATAAAATTTGGTGCTTATCGGTTCGCGCGGCTCCAACGAAGATTGTCAATCGTACCAAATACGTTCCGCGATTTTGATCTGCAGATTTTTTTTCTTCCCCCGTAGTATCTTCTGCGAATAAATTTAGTGTAATGAATTGCACCCTTGTTTCAATGTTGTTTAATTTATTTAGCTGTGGTATCAAGAATTGACTTACATTGAGTTTCGTGAACTATAGATGCAAATCCTCCACAACACTACAATAAGACTGGAATAACTGCATATGGGAGAGATGTGAAAATTCTTTGATGTCTAGTAAAAGAATTAAAATCGGTGGCGTCAAAAAAAAAGTCGTGGAAATAAGACGAAAATTTTTTTCACACATACACAAAAAAAAAACGTTGTAGGTGTGGTCCACACACACCACAGTGGGTAATTGGAAGTTTATGCCACATAAGTTTTCTGGTCACCGTACATGATCGCTGATAGTATTAATTTGTTGATCGTTGTTGACAGTATTAATTTTTTTCAGAATGTTGGAAAGCATACAAGACGGAAGAATTGATAACTGCCGGTCATGAACATTTTATAGCTAACTACATTGTAATTTCGAAAACCCTGACACTGGATGTCAAACCCAAGACGGTAGGGTTTGAGGGGCTATGTTATGTGGACAATAACCGCCACACACACACACACACACACAATGGGGTACTCTCAACTTCAATTTTGATTCGCCCTTGATACTCTAATGGAGCCGAATGGCTCCATTTATATTCGTACTCGAATTTCTTTGGCATTTCTTTTACATTCGAAAACTAAAATGTTCAACGCAAATATGAAAATTTTTTACTATTTCATTCCACCTGTTTAAACTGAAATTTTAAGTATTATGACTGAAATTTTAAAGTATTTTTTGTTTTTATATATAAGACTGATAAAATTGCATTATTAATAAATATTTTTGAGTTCATTATGTTTTGATATTTATTTCGCCTTTAGAACTCCTCTTATTTCAAATTCCAAGACGACGAACGGCACCAGGCTAACAATTCACGATGCGCTAACGAAAAAGTACCAACAATATTTTTAAGTGATGGTGCGTATTTTCGCAACTTTTTACGATACCAGTTTCCAAAAATAAATATGACGTGGATTTTCGATTACTTGATTTCCCTTCTCAAATTAAAAAAGTTTTGCAATTGTAGAAAGGGGGTGGATGTATTTTCGGAATTTCAAAGTACCATTGTGATGCTTTCCATTTCTTATGTCTGAATTTTTGTTGTTCAACCAACTACAAATTGATTACAAGTTATGCTCAAGATTAGTTATTCTTAATTATACGTCCTTTATTATTCGTTACCACTAAATAAACGTCAACAATGGCTCTTTCATAGGATTTACACTGTGAATCTTCAGAACTACACTCTTGTCGGGGGAGACAGGGTGGGGAAAGTAATTTTTGGACGGAGAACGCAGAGAGAAATAAACCAAGGATGATGCTTACTCACTCTAATCTTTGTATATGCACATGCTCTTTTTTTCCCCCTTACTGTACAAAATATGAAATGTTTTCCGTCTGTTACTCAAATTGGCATCGTGTCAAAATTTGTCTTGTCACGCCTCCTTTCAACTATCGCACATCACAGAAGCAGTTAATACCCCCCTTCCTTTCACTTTCTTCAGTGCAGCGGTAGATCCAGAATTGTTTTCGATGGGGTCTTCTTTATAAGAGCATTGCCCCGATTCAGAAAAACTCTTCAAGGGAATGGGACGTGAACCCGTATACGCCAGTTATAACAATTGCGGCGAATTGTATTTATTAGATATGATATGCGTATTAGCTTTTACGTTAGCAAGGACGAGATGATCTTCCACCAATCCGCCTATGTTTGGAATCGATGTAAATGTCAAGTGGTCTTTATCAAATAAAGAAGGGCACATCTCAATAGCAGGCTCTAAAATTATATATCCTATTTTGAACTCAAGGAAAGCCGACTGTCAGAATTTTTACACTCTCTCAATTTATAAGATGCAAAAAAAAAAAAAAAAGTAATAGGCTTAGCAAAAAAAATCACGTAACTTCTTGGAAGAATGCTCATGGATTAAAAATAATTCTATGAAAGACGAACAAAAACATCAAATTCAATAAATGAAATTACACTACGTAGTGCTCTTCTTCGGACTGTACAAAAGATATGCCACGCATTAACACTTTGCTGTCTTCAAATAACGCGTCGAATGTTATTGAAGCAATATGTATTTTAGCTTGTGTTAGGAACATTATGTCCTAAGAGGATCCTACGTCAGAAATTTTAACCAGCCAACCAAACCAATATGTGTTCATATGCTAATATAAACAACACATACTTTATTAGTTTCCGATATGATGATGCGAGATAAATGGAACACAAATCGATTAGTTGGGGAAAATAAAATTCCGACATTAATACACTTCGTGTAAATCCAGAACGATATTAAGCGTACCAAGCCATTCGAAGAGTATTAAAATACCGTATTTCAGACTTCCTGGTGACATATATTTTTTGAAATTATTAGTAGAGCTTTGATTTTTTTTTTTTTTTTTTGTCCCTCGCAATGATATTTAAATCATACTATAAAATTATAAAAGTAATTTTTTAGTAAAAAAATTTCTCCCTTTTAATTGATTATGGATACGAGAGACATATTTGCATTTAATTCCCATTTTTAAAAGAACTTATATACTATACAGCTCCAAATTTTTTATGCTTCTACAAAAGATACCTATGCATAAGTAATATTTAAATTTTTAAGAAATATTTTATTGGAAAAAAATAACTTTGGAAATTTTAATTTTTATTCTAAGTTCTATAATTTTTTTTTTTTTTTTTTCAATGAAAAAGTGCACTACCTTCCGTGCGGTGTTTTATATATGAAGAGTAAAATATTTTGCATATTTATGGATGGCTTTTTTAAAAATGGTACCCAAATGCAAATGTTTCAAAAATCATGTCCATATCCAACAAAAAAGGGAAAAAATAACAACTTTTTGACTAAAAAATTACTTTTATTCTTCTATAAAATGAGTAAAATATCATTATAAAGCACACACGGACAAATAAAACTAACATTAACCTCTACAAATAAATTTAAAACATGTCATAAAAACACGGAGTCTTAAAATCAGTATTTTATTTCCTCCCCCCCCTCATGTCCAGGTACCCTTAATAAAAACATATGCTTTTTTCATTCGTCAAGAAAACAGCAGATTCAAACAACACAACGCTTTTAAGAAACTCGAGGAAGATAAGGAGGAAAAAAAAAGGAAGAAAAAAATTATATAAAATAAGTCAGGGGGAAAAAATGAGAAATTTTCAAATCAAAGCTATCGAGGACATTTGTAGCAATTAAAAATTCAACACATAAGAATTATCCATTTTGAAGTTCTACATCAACATATTTTGTGCTGATCATAAAAGTTCGAATAATTCGATCTTTTCCCGCACGTATTTAATACATACAATTAAAAAATAATTATAGAATAGAAAAACTTAAATATCAGAACACATTCGAGCTTTATTTTTTAAATCTAATTAGTTTTTAACATACTAATTCAAATTTCTCCAATTGATTTTCCATCGCTGGAAAAATAAAAGTTTTCCCACCTTCTGTTTTTGAAAGGCGGCGAAATCCGTGTCACACTTCGCGAACTGACCACACACCAGATGTCACTGGAATTCCATCTTCAGATATATAATTTCGGATTCACCCTATATAAGGAAACGGTAATCTAAACCATTTCCTGTATCATCAAGCTCTTCAGCACCGACATTTCCTCGATACATTTCATCAATGTCCAGTTCAAATGAGAGAGGTCAAACTCGACATTTCTTCTCTTCTGAAGAGGCCGCGAAAACACCAACACACATCGCGCAAACACTCCGCCATTCATCCTCTTCTAGGGACTCGGTTTCAAAAACTGAATGGCTGGAACCTTAGGGTCATAATTTACGCCATTCAATGATGGATGAACACAAAAGAAGTCTCCCGGCTATCTAGAGGATTAGGGGGGGGGGAATAGCGGTCACGTGTTTCCCTCCCCTCCCCGAAAGATCGGGGTTTTTTCTACTATAATTATTAAGACATGAATGGAATGCTATATGCGGTTAATTTATTATTAATATTTCTATTTATTTTTCAACGGACAGCACTTTTTTGTTTTCGTTATTATTTCATCAAAAATATGTAAGTATAAAGCGTTTTACATATACAACAAATGTTTGTACATACATTAAATCGCATTCGTAACTTTTAAAATAGCAAGGGTTTATTCTAGATTTGAAAAAAATACGACAATGGATTCTATTCAACTAACATTATGGGTTTCTATCCGATTGTGTTTGAATGCAAAATTCCTCCCAATAAAATGAAACGTGACTACGTAAGTTCGATTGAAATTATGAAGTGTAGTGAATAAATTAGACAAATGACATTTATAAGCAGCGATGAAGTAAATAATAAAGAGCTAGAAAGGTGGTAGAACTATTAGAATGGAAGTGATTGATATATTGTTTATTTACGTCGCACTTAGAAGCAACACGAGTGAGCGACGAACCTAGGACAAGTGACGAAACAACAATTGAGCTAGTACCTCCCTCTCCAAACTTCTACACCAGCCAGGACTTGGAGCCTTGTTACACGGCCAGTCTTCAGTGGTATTAGACTCCAACCACGACAGAAATGAGATCGTCATCAAGTGAGACGTGGAAATCAGTCGTTCGTAATCTGAGAAGCGATCAGAGAGATTCTCGGAGGAATAGCAAAAGAGTTCGGAACTCGAACCTTCAGTTATATATTGAATAAGACCTCGAACTCAATCGGTTTGACTAAATAATTAAAAGTAACCAATAGTACACGTAAATTCAGACGCGTTTAAACACAGAATAAGTAATTTTAACAATTGAACTTTAACATTCAAGAAGGTGAATAAAATTAAATTGGTTACCATATTTGGATTCGACTCTCCTTTCAGTTATAATGTATTTTTAAGATAACTGAGTGAATGATAGCTTACTTGATAACGCAAGAGTCAAGTATGACTATGCTGCTCCATACAAGGTGTAACTGTGGTTTTGATGTTTGAAAAATGGGAAAAAGAAAAATTGGTTAACCAGAAGGGGCTTCAGATACACAAGAAAATCGCTAGGGCATCCCTGCGGATGCGACAGCATTGTTTAGCAGATAATGTAAACCCCATGGGGAAAAGATCAATAAGGGGCATCGGGATCATGATTCTCATAATTATCCAAAGAAGGTAAACCCAAGAGGTCATTAAGATTAACTAATCAAGTTCAGCAAACTTCTCATTCCTCAAAAGACGTTGAGATTTTTTGATGAGTCGTAACTTTTGATAAATTCTCTCTCTCAATTACACAGTACTTTGAAGCAACTTATTAATCAACACAGAAAAAATACTCATACAAAATTATTTTTAAAAAAGTTAATGTAGTGAAATGGCGATTTTGGTGTACAAATACTGGGTTCGGAATATCTGGATTATCATTGTTACTGCGTAATTCAAGAAATCATAGCAACTCATTTCTCCATGACTCGAACTACTCACTCCTTTTTCTAAAAAAATTCCATAAATTCCACCTTTCCCCAAAGGAAAATAAAAACCAATGTTTGTTTGCACTCGGACACAAATAATAAAAAAAAAGCACACAATGCAAACAGATCGACACGCCGCTCATATTTGTTCTATCGATCCAACAGATTATCGAATTAGAGTTATAGTTAAACACTGAAAAAAGGGGAGGGGGTGGTCTTTTGAAAAACTGGAATTGTCTGTACATACAACAAGCAAGTATAAGTAAAATGTTTGTAAAATATATCTAAGTTTTTCCTGAAACCAAATAAGAGATTACAGAAAGAAAAGAGAAAGCGGAACCAAAATTTTTAGTGATCTAAAAGGTGGTGTTTACTGGAAGGGTGGGAGATTTCAGGCAATTCTACCACAAAAGAAGAAGAAAAAAAAAATCTAGACAAAAATATTGATATGGATATGAAAGGATTTATAGCAGATTAACAAGTCGGCTTCGATGTAAAATTGAAAGCTGGCCAAAGCGGGAAAAAATAAATATTGGGAAGGAAATTTTTTTGCCAAAGTAAAGAAAGGAATACAAAAATGTAATACAAATTGAAAAAAAAAAAATTTTTTTAATACATAATCAAATTTCACTAAATGGATTTATTCAATAACATCATACGGCAGAGAAAATTTGAGAACGCCGTTTTATAATAATTATTATGAAAGACATGACATTCTGGCTCAGCATCTAGAGCTTGAAGCGTTCTTTCATGTCTCTCCTTCAAGGAAATGGGTTTCCTTTCTTATAGAAGAAGGGGCTTGTCTTTTCTTTTCTCGTGGTAAACACGGTTGACGCGTTCTCGGGATATCATAACGATTCTATTCTAATTTCAATCTTCAGTCTCGTCGACTAATTTCATATTATATATATATATATATATATATATCTTGCTCTTTGGTCCAAAAAGACAAAAGCCATGATTTTTCGGGTCGAAACAATGATTTTGATTCCCCCTCCCCCTGCCAGCTTTACATACAAGTTTTCAAACGATTGAGACAAACGAGAAATGATCTTAAACGTAGAGCATCCAATTTCGTTGAAAAAATTCTTCTTGAGCGTCAGAGGTTCAGTTCTCTAACCTTCTGGTCACCCCTCGTACTTCTGCATTACGGTGGAAGTGATGAGGACAACACCTAGTTACAACACCTCATTCCTCCCAACCACGCCAAATCAACGTGAGGATTTATAGCCTCGATACAGTTGACATGCATCAGCCTTGTTACACGACAGGTCTTCAGCGGAATCAATAAAATACTCCTGTAATCAACAGTTTACACAAAAATAAACAAAATGGTAAACAGGGCGTGCCGATCTGCAAAAATCTTTTTACAAAATAAACACAGGCAAATCGCATATCCTTCCATGAAAACGATTCATAATGCATCTATCTACCTTAAGTCAACATTTCTATGGATACATATAAAAAAAAATAATTAAAAGAAAACTTTTCTAAAAAAAAAATTCTTTGAAAGATATTTTCAGGAAACACGCCATTACATCTCCAAACAAAACCATTCAAGTCATGAAACAACAAAAAGGAATTAATTTCATTTGAATAAATCGCTTTCTCTTACCGATTTAATCTCCGCCATCAGTGCAGTCACAGTCGGCAGCGATTGAAAATGCATGACGCGTTATTTGCTTCAGTGCTATTTTTCATGGATACTGAAAAATCGAGTTCGAGAGAAGTAAAAAAAAAAAAAAAAAAAAAAAAAAGATGGAAGGGAGTAAGGGGGTACGCGCAGTAGGTACGTGCATAAATTTCACGCATTTCCTTTCAAAACAATGTGCCCTTCTAATTACCTGGATGAATAATAAAATGAGAATAACAAACGTATGTTAAATCCTTTTGCTTCACATTCGTCCTCCCCTTCCGAATATCGCTGCTATATTATAAAATACACTCTCGATTTTAAAAAAAAAAATGTAGTTTCCTGAAAGGATATAATTTTGTTCGATTGGGAATGACATTTGGACAACAGACAATTAATTTTTTTAATTTAAAAAATATTAAACCGATCTTATGTCGACTAATGGACCAATGTCAGAAACAGGTAAAATTTCTTTCGATTAAAAAAAATATAAATACTTCAATTTTAGAGATTAGTTCAATTAAATAAATTAATTTATTAATAATTAATTAAACAAATTTAGAGATTAATTCAATTAAATAAAATTCAATATTCTGACTTGACATGATTTAACAAACACCTCAAAGAGTCTCTCGAGCTTTCTAGTGATTCTAATTATTCTTTAATTTAGTGAAATCAACGAAGATAATATTGAGCGAAATGAATTCAGTGGCTTCAACCTTTTGGGAGGCCATCATGATGGTCAGTCTTTGTAATGGCAACGGATTTCATCATTTTGATCCTCGGTGAACTGACCAGGACGACACATGAGCTGGCACCTCTCTCTCCAAACTTTCACATCACACAAAAGGGAGGACTAGGGAACTGGACCAGATTTCACGTGAATCAACCCCGATACACGGCGAATCTTTAGTGACACCAGGGTTCGAACCTAGACTCGCAACGGCGGCCACGAGTCTATGACAACTAGGCTAATACGGAAATATACATAAGACAAGAAATTTCTATTTTGGATTAAAAACTGAAACAAAAATGTATCAATTGTTCCTAGAATTTTTTTTTTTTTTTTTAAAAATCGGCACTGTTAATGAATAAACATCTTTCAATTTATATTATAAAAGGGTCATATTTCTATCGGAAAAGTTGTTTTCCGTTTGGGTTCTAATCTTAAACAAATGTTCAATATTAAAACGTAAATGTCTGTTATCTCTTACATTTATAGATAAATGAATCATTTTATATAATGGAAAATACAGGTACGTATGTAAATTTACAGCACCCATGATAAAATGCCAATGATATCGCAAAATGCCCTTTTAGGGTTTGGTTTGTTCAGTAAAGATTGATACGCTGTATGTGGAAATGTAAACGGACAGTTACGATAAACATTGGGCGAAAATGAAAGCAGCGCTGACTCTAGCGATTACGGTTAACAAACTCCTGGATTTACACAAAAAATCTGAATGCGAGTGGTTGGATCGGTTACGGATTTTTGAATAAGCCGAACCATTGAATGCTGGATTAAAGCGTGATAACTGTTATATAGTTTTATTCATACTACAATTAAATATCAACTTCTTAAAATACAAATTCTTACATTGAAGCTTTATAGGCCTGTTGTTTCAATTCAAAATACAGTATCGAAAAATTGACGCGCATTTATATGTAAGGTGTTCATAAAAAATACACTTAATAGTTTCTGTAATATTTCTGATAACACAGCCTTTTTATCACCTTTCAGCAATCATGAGAATATAAACATTTGAATGATAATGCAAATATAAATAAAGAAACGTGAATTTTCATTTGGTTACACGTACAATAAAATTTTGCTCATGAAACAACAATAAAAAAAGTTTCTAATTAAAAATTAAATTCAGAGAAAATGTGTAGGAAATAAATAAACATAAATACGAATACAGGATTTACACAAACAATGTGATATCAAAAATTGAGTAGATATGATTTGTTACGCGAAGAGATCATATCGCTTTCATTCAAGTAAAATTATGTTAAATAACAACCAATAAACTAATTTTAACAGGAATTTTTCAAAATAACCGCATTCCAAATTATTTCAATATTTTTTTTTCAATTGTGTTCTAAAAAATAAGACACCGTAATTTTTTTAAACATTTATAATTTAATATATTACATCACGTCTTCGGGGGGGGGGGGGCCCAACAAAAATAAAAAAAAATAGAATAAAAAGAGTAAAAAATAAATAAACCCTAATAAATAATAATGTTTATTATTTTTTTAAAAAAATTTAAATAAACGATAGTTTAAATATTGTTGGTTTCCTTTTATTCTTTTCGAATTTATTTCGCCAATTTTGCTAAACAAGTGATAAAAGCTCAAGATCAAACCTTGAAAAAATACAAAGGACACAAGAAAATTTCTTCCTTTAAAAAAAAAAATTAGAACACAATATGGACGAAAACACAACAGAATTAGAGAGCGAGATAAGACGTTACCATGGCAACGTCGTAGTTACGTGATCGTTTGCGTTATTCGCTCTCGGCCTAGTTTCACCTTTACTTTTTCTCCTCTCAAACTTAACCTCAAAAAAAAAAAAATGTTTTTAACACTAATAATAATCAAACGGTATATTCTTGATGCAAGAGGCCAAGAATGGTCGAAAATGGTACATACCTTCCTACACACACACACGACATTCTTTCCCCCTCTCCCCATTAATTCTTTTCGTTGAACAGAACAAAACAAGTTTCACTAACAGCGCGTGCGTGCTTTTGAATTCGCAAGCATGGACTCAAGTGTAGTGTGTGGATGCGAAGTGAAAATGCTACATTTGGTTGTTATTACTTAACACAGACGAACTTTAGTTATTCGAAATGTTGCATATTTTCAATTTTACGTGCCCCTCCATTTGAATCACTACGGTAAAGACAATTCATAACAGAACAGTTTTACAGACGTCCTTTATTATTTCAATGGTGTTTCTAAAGTTAAGGGAAGTAAGGGACATTTTCTGAAGGTCGATCTCATGTAGAAGATTTTGTTTTTTCATCACTCGATAGGTTAGAATCACTTGGGAGGGGGGTCACAATGGATTTAAAATTATGAATAACTTTAGCAAACTTTTAGCCACTTCTTTATGATTACATATAATTTTTATACTTCAATCGTAAGATTAAAAAAATACTTAAGATTTGTGTGAGATTTACTTTAATATCATAAGAGAAAATTTTCATTATTATAATAATAATTACTAGTGAAACCAGGCATTAACGGTAACACGAAGCAAAAATGCATATTTTCTAGTTCACACTATTTAAGATATGAGAGCAATTCATAGAATATACTCGTATATCAATCAGGGGAGTGAACCCGGTCTCACCCATGAATTATTTTATTCAAGTATTAACCTATTTCTGACCTGTCAATAAAACAATATCAAAAAATTAGTTACGAATATAAAAAATTCATGAAATTAGAATTACTTAGATTAGATGAATGAATTAAATGACCGTCGCACTAGAAGTTACACGAGGTCTGCTGATGACGCTCAGCGTGTAATTAATTCTCCGCCACGATAAAGTGACAAGGATGGCAAGGGTTGAGAGCTTCCCTCTCTTAATTTCTACATGCCACCTTAATAGGATGGCAAAACTCAATTCCATTGATTTCGATTAATCGTAAAAGTTGCTTTTCGGGGGTGTCATTTTTTGTTTCGTGAAAAGGGAACAAATTTGTTCAGCAATGAACAATAATGAGCCACACAGGGCGGCAGTGGAAATCCACAAGACGAGCAAAACAGGGCAACTCTCAAATACTCTCTAAAATGCTCATGTTATTGGTATACTGAAATTATTTCATTCAAAAAAAAAAAATTTTTTTATAAATAATATATTATACAGAGATTACCCAAACTAGGCCCATCATCAGCGTAGTCTTATTTAAATCAGGTCACGGCTATTATTTAGATAACCATGACTTTATACTTTTTTTTAAAAAAAAAAAAGCTTTCACCCCAGATACGTACGATCGTTTCTATAAATAATATTACACTAGTGTTTTAAATTAATCCAATTGAATGACTTTTATCAAGAAATAAAAACGGTTATCTTTCATTGAAAAAAAAAAGCATCGCTGTTTCCGGTTCGAATGATGAAGAAAAGCATCTGCTTTTACACTTAAGTATGACACATGTTACACTATGTACTTTTTTTACATCGTTCGAGGAGAAAATAAATGCGTAAAGAGATATTACATAACAACATACTTATTTCAGAAAAAACTGCCATCAAAGATCACATTTTCTTGATGTCACTTTAATGATATTATTACATAACATGTCCAAAAATAAGTCATAATTTATACAGGGTGGGCCAAAAGTAATTTCAAAATTAAAATTGTGAATAACTTTTGTGAACAAATATTTCTGTTTGTTTTAAGAAATAGAAAACCAAGTTTGGAATAGTAATTGAGGAAAAATACCAACTGAATAACGTGTGAAAATTATCCAATGTTACTATACAAATAAAAGCTTCCTTGTTGTCCCACAAAGGGTATACATATGTGTCATTTCATTTAAAAAGACGCTTGGTTCCTTTTTTTTTTTTTTTTTTTTTTTTGGGGGGGGGGGGAAATACCACCCTTTTCATGAAGAAAGAAAAACTACTCAAAGACCCCTTTTCAGAAGGGGAGGCAGATTACCATCCTCGAAATGAGTATGTAGTGTTGTGAATTTTCAGATAATTAATAAAATTTAAAAACACTTCTGAAAATCAGAAAAAGAAAGAGATTACACAGAAACATTTCTCTCCCCCACCCCCACACTTTCGAATGCATTCCATTCTACATATTTAAAGGCAGAAAAGGAAAGTAGGAGACTCCATAGGATTCACATGCGCTCGGAAATTCGTGGTGGAAGTCGGTAGAACTATAACCTTATCATGACGATATAAATGCCCAGCAAAGTATTTCGTTATTCCAGCATTTAAAAATTAAAATTGAAACATTGAACCTTAATTTAATTGAAAATTATTGTACTGATAAGAAAAACAGAACAAAAACAGAAAGATTAACACAGTACAAAGACAGTCAAAACAAGTTGTGACGAGTTACTCTAGTCACATGCTTACATTTATTGTTCATTAGTACTTGAAGAACACTTGCTGGGCTTCCAGAATATCTTACAGCACCTGTATGTAAACAGTTATAATAGTATGCAAACGTGATATGTAATCCACTAAAAAACAAAAACATTGTACTGATATAAAAATAAACAGATACAATAACATTGGACGAAAATGCGAGCAGCGCTAAGCTGCGGATCTGCCGTTCAAAGTCAACCATCCGATTTCACACGAAAAAAATCCGAAAGCGAACAGTTCGATTCGTGCCAGATCATAGAATCTGCCGGAACTGTCGAATGTCCGATTGAAGAGAGGTTTCTGTAGTTGGTCACTGAATTTTATATTTAGCGATTTAAACGATGGTAAGACATACAGGTAAGACCGTAAGCTCGAGCTATGATCGTGCAGAGAGAGAGGACACTCTGATAAACAGAATTAAACTTCTAAGTCCTTAAATGGCGAATGTTACTAAAGTTTGAGCCATGTTTAAATGTTATGCTCTCATTTGGCCTCGGTTCAAAATTACGAAGAGCGTTGCCAATAGTAAGGGTGACAAACTCATTTCCAACCAAGGGCCAATTTCAAACACATAAATTCATGCGGGTCGCACTATAACGTAATTACGGTGGTGGTTGTTATTTTCTAAATTTATTATCGTAGCAGCAGTACTGTTCATTTAACTTGTGTCATGGTGCTTGTGTTGTTCAGAGGGACGCTTTGTATAATATTTTATAACTTTGGTATACTGATAACAGTGTTACATATTTAAAAGCTGATTATTTAGTAAATCTGTCAAGGGAGAAGATTCCCATTTTTCCTAAAAATGCCGATGTTCGTTAGACATTTTTCGTTTAGTTTATTATGATTCCAGTTTAGTTTCGAGATAAAAACATTCTGAATGCAAGGGTCTATAATCGATCAAACAAAATAATACAAAACTTCATATAATAAATATTTTTTATATAACTTTAACTTAATAGGCGCAGAATAATTGCAGAAATCAATAAGAGTAACGTTCCCAAAACTTATTAACATGTGCTAACATGTTGTTGCTTTGAGAAAAATGGCGTCAACGAAAATGCATGGGCATACAATAAAGAATACAAGATATTGATTTTATAATGCAATATGATAATAATAATTACATTTCGTTTGCTTGAGGTACACTTAAATTGCTAGGTCATATTTAATTTAACTTTTATCGTCAACCTTTAGTTTAATATCCGAACGGAATATTATTGCCTATTTTAATAATTTATCGTTTGTTCTAATTTTTAATATTTAATTTATTATTTGATTTTTTATGGCAGAATCGTTTTTGTTCGTTTTGTTGTTTACATTGGGCAACATTTTTGTACTTAAAAGCGTTCTGCTAATGAAATTTGAAATTGATTACGTATTTGAAGACGGCATTTCTCTTTCTTAAAAGAAATTGCTTCTAATGAACCTGGGAATAGCAAGTACGTTTACTTCATACTAATTAATAATCATTTTGAATAATTTTACTCATTTGAAAATTTAACAGGAAGGGGGGGGGAACGATAGCACATGCTAAAATGAAATTAAAATTAGCAAATTACAATTTTTTATAATTTATTTTTCTTGTTCTCTGGGAGTCCAAGATTGAATGTTAGACATACCAGTAACAGACTCATGTCGTGGGCAGATATTTAAAATTCTAATACTTAACTATTCTCTGCGATTGATGAGAGAAAGGATGCATCGATTCAACAGAAATAGTAATAATTCATTGGCGAATGTTGCGGTTAGATATCAATAATTACAAATATGTATATTCAAAACATAAACTACTATAATTTTAGTACATGTAATGTGTCGCTCGACCGCGAAGATATTCATTGAGGGACACGAGTTTGGCATGTGAATTCAACACTCTCAAAAACGTAAAATTACTCTTACATTTTCCCTTCAATTCACGCGGATTCTGGAGTATGCCGACCTTGAAAGCTATGTCGCGATACAGTGCTATTCTCATTTTTGCCCAGTGTTTATCGTAACAGTCACTTTTCATTTCAGAACAGTGTTTCTTCCTTTCTAGCGGTTTACATATCCCGTTTGCACATCATAACTGTATAGATATAGTACACAACAAAATGTATTCGTAGTCCAGGTTCTTGAAGTGCAAATAAAACTAATAAGATAACCATGCGACTCAACAATTATCTCGTTACAACTCGTTTTAACTATCAATGAAATATATTCATTTTTCTTTTGTGACGTGTTTCTATCCATTGAAAAATATTCAAGTAAATTGAATGTTGAATGCTTAAATTTAATTTGGTAGATTCCAGGATGACGAAATACTTTGTCGGATATTTATATAGTCTACATAAGTTCAGACTGTGTGCGTAAATGCTTTAAATACAGTAGTACCTCTCAATATGGGTTACGCACTGGACCAGATATTTTGTCCCTTAAATAGAGGTACTACTTTATAATGTTTTAATTGTTTAAATTTTTATCTAGAGCAGGGGTCTTCAAACTGGGTTCCCTGGAACTTTGACAGGGGGTTCGCAAGAGATCGCTATTTGCCTTTACTATTTATTAGTATCAAAGCGCCAAAGTTTTGATAAAATTTTAATTTTTATAAAATATCAAATTCTTAAAGGCACTTTACTAGCAAAAATAAATATAAATAAATATTTTTATGAATAAAATAAAATCTTAAATTCCATAAAAGTTAAGTGCTTCAAATATATTAATCGAGACACATTAGATCACATATTAGGCTCCATCATTTAGCTCAGGTAAAGAATCGCACACTAATTTCACTACTTTCAAGGTATAAAGTAAAATTGACGCCATCCTTTTAAAATTTTGGGTAGATTGCATTTTGAAAGATTATAATGAATGCTTTCCTTATTTTTATGACATTTTAGTAGACGATAACGCTTATTTCGATAAAAATTAGTTCGGTCCAACATTAATCAGATCAACAAAAAGCATTTCTTGAATATTTCCCTGTTCAAAAGGTAACATTATGTCAGATCTTACCATTTATTGCGACAAAATAGAGATGCAATAATAATTTTGTAAATTTGAGTAGAATAAAGCATTGATATCTTTTTTTTTTTTAATTCTCTTTCATCAAGAGGTTCCTTCAAAAAAATGGTACGTTCAAAGGATTTCCCCAAGGTATAAAAGGTTGAATACCTCTGATCTGGAGGATTTAGATCATAGCTATCCCCGTTAAATCTATACTGATGCTCGATAATCAGGCAAGGCCATGGTCCCGAACATGCCGGATTAATGAGAGCTAGCTTATTGTACTTCGTACAAAGAAAGTGTAATTATTATTTTCAAAAACACACATACCTAATATTTCAGAGTTCGCTAGCTAGTAACAGTTAATAGTTTTATATAAATTTTAAAAAAAATGTCAATCGTAATTTCCGAAACCAATAAGCAATTTGTTATTTATTCCACAGGTGTTCTGGGATTCTTGAACGAGTTATTAGAATCCGGTTTTTTAATGGGCCATTAAAAGAAGTTATGACCATTAAATAAAATAATGTTCCTGACCATCTCGGGGATCAGTGATATTTGACAAGCGTGTCCCTCGAATGAGAAGCCGCACGATTTGATAAAAGTTCAACCCCAACACCCAGAAGACTACTAGTCTTGACTCTGGCAACAATTTCAATTCAAAATAGGTTTGTTTGTTTGTTCGTTTTTCCATGGTGAGCTAAAAACCCATAACAGTTCGTATGCCAAAAAGTACAACTATAGATGTTATACTAAGTAAAAAATTTACAACTGATGTGAATATGCCATTTAATGCTTCTAAAAATGGTAATATGATAAAAAAAAAAAATAATCATACATTTTCGGAAAAGTTTGGAATATGATTACATTTGGCACTCGGTTCATATTTACTCAGAAAAATAATAATATTTAAGTTTTGGCACGAATACCTTCTAAATTGAATCCTAAGATTACTACTACATTTACATTCGATAAGTACATGAAATATAAATGTATGCCTCTGATCCTGAAAGTATTAAACCCATTTGTATAAAAAGTAAGGATAATAATTTCCCCCTTAAAATGTTACAATTAATCTGCTAGTTTCTCCTTTCACCAAATTTCGGCATCATGGGAAGGGGGATTCATAGGAGAGCAATAAATATTATTGAAAAATATTCATCTAAAAAAATGAATAATAAAATTCCTTGAAGCGATAACCTCAATTATTACATAAATACATTTGAAGCTATTTTCAGGAAACAAAGAAAATTACGAGGTCCGTTGTCAATATTTCTCGTGTAGCTTCTCAGTGCAATGTTAATAAACTATGAAAATAACTAGAAAAAAAAAAAGAAAGATAAACCCTTTCTTCATTTCATTAAGTTTTAACTAAATTACGTTTAATTCGAGTAACACAAGAACAAAAATGAGTAACCACAATCCAAGGGCAAAATGAGTTCTGATTTATCTAATGTGAACTTATGAATGAACTCAAAAAAGTGATAAGACTTCTGGCCGATTGTTCTATTAACGTCACATTGCTATTCGAGAGATTTCATAATTAAGAGTCCTGGTCAAGCGACGAGGTCGAAACCTCAGATGGTATCTCACTCTTCTACTTCCATACCAAGACAAATGAGTACTTTTGAGTTTGGACAGATTTAACATACATCAGCTCTGTTACAAGGTGGGACTTCAGTGGAATTAAAACCCACGACTAAACGGAAAGAACGTCGGCGGCCACATAAGACAAATCAGAGAAATGATTATTGTCTTCTCAAAAAAATCTTGAATAAAAATTAAGGTGCTAGACCACTGTTCAAAGTCGAAAGCTTCGTGCCCGGCGATGTTCGTGTCTTGATTTTACTTCAAGACACGAACATAGTACGAAAAAATGGGGAAAGTTGCACATTAAATGCATTTGAATCCACACTAAGCCGCGTGAAGAGTAAAATATCAAGTTAAATGTTGTCCTCGTCACTTGTCCTTGGTTCAAAATCATGAGATTCATTGTCAATGATCTCATGTAATTTCTATTGTGACGTTAAATCAAATAAAATATTACATACGTTGTATTTTCATACTTATACATGTATAAAAGTTATTTCATTATCAACTATACTTAAATATTTAATATAAATCAACGTATTTAATTTTATGGCGCGTATCAAGTAAACTCTACAAAGACATCTTTCCTACCTAGCTTCCTTAGGCTTCTTTTAGTGCAGGCAAAATAAAAGTTAATTTTCCCGCTCTTTCAGCAAAGCTACTATGCTAGATTGACTGGAATTGATAAATTGTGTACACAGACTTCAAAGTATACTCTTGCAAATTTCAATTCATAGTAAATTAAAATTCCTTGATTAATGTCTTCCTACAATACGAATGTTACAAAAGTTGAGGTCTTATAAGGACTTTGTTCAGTCGACGCGACAGGTGGCGATGTTAACGTTTCACCGCAAGATATATATATAACGAGAATTAAGTTTTCAAGTTAGAAAAAAAGTATCTACACAAAATAACACATACTAACTGAAATTACAGTAAAACAAAACTCTGCTCTCCAGTTTAGATTGAGCAGCTTTTATTCCTCAAAAGAACGTACCTCGAGCTGTAGAGGAGGGAGAGTTCAGTGCACAAAACAAAGCAAATGTTTCACTACTCTCCAAACTTCCACTTCACGCCAAGCAAAAATTTTAAGAATAAACATTAATGCCACACAGCGATCTTTCGAGTTCTCGAACTCTAATTGCCACAGCCTTCCATAACGTTGAGAAAACCTTCGAAAATAACTTCAAACGATTGATAAAATTCCTTGAAAAGAACGACCTTAAAGAATTTCAAGACATGCCTCTAAGCAAACAAGCGTTTCGGTAGCTGGAGTGAAAACGATCAAAGGAGGTTGGGAAATTCTTTAAAAACTAGATTCCTGAACCGGAGCTCGGCATTGTGCCACACAGAGGTCAAATGCATGAGTCAATAACTATCAATTAAGATCTTTTTTTTTTTTTTTGAAAAAAGAAGTTACAATAAGGCAGGCTACTTCATAAAAACAGAGTCACACAAAACTCAAAACACTTTTTCAGATAGAAATATTACTCCATTATTAATACACATCCGTAAGGGAAATAACACATATACCTATTTTACAATGTGTATCTTCAAAATCAATGTGTATCAATTTTTTTATTTTATTATGTTGAGTTACAATCCATGCCAGTGGTACAGAATAGGTCAAAGTAACCTCACAATTTAAAATGTGAATAACTTTAGTCACAATTATTTTCACTATTTATCTACTTATTTTTTGTGATTAGAATTTGAAAATAAAGACTCCAGATTTTAATAGAAGGGGAAACGCACAATTAAGCGACGTACTCCAATGTTACTAAGTAAATAACTGTTTCCTTGTCCTACAGTGAACAGATGTGTCTCATTTTAATTTAATGCCTTTTTCTAGTTCTATGATATTGGCCAAGGTTAACTATTTCATGACACAAGAGTCTGTCGAAGACAATGGATGATCCTGGCCAAGCACGGCAATCCTAATCGGGTTCAGAGTGTTAAAGAACTCGATCGAAACTTGGAACACATTTCCCGAAAGAGAAATTGTTCCGAATTTCATGAAAGTTTGTGATATTGTAAAATGTACATCCGTTTGTGGTGCAGTAATTCTTAAAATTTAGGAACATTCCAAAAATGCGCCATTTTCCACTTGAACACGTAAATTTCAAACCCGTTCAGCATAACGAAGACATAACATGGAACATATTTTACACCAGAAAAAAAAAGGGGGATTGATTCTGATAGAAATGAATAATATTACAAAAATATGTTGCTCTCTAAAAGATAGCGAAGTCAAAATTATAAAATTAATGTTCGATATATTATATAATTTAAACGACGAGTCTTGAGCGGAATCAGGACTCGAATCCACGACTCGCCTAAAAAAACGCCAGCCGCAAATCTGCAACCCTGATCAATAGATTACCACGACTATAAAACACATATTAGCAAATAATTTTAATAAAACAAATTTAATTAATACTTATTTAAAAAAAAATATCTATAAATAATCAACTAAGTGATATTTTTCGAAAACTGAAATTTTGGCGCACTCGCCGAAACTGGATTCGTCAACAATATAAGCAACAAAAAATTTTAATATTCAAAAAATTTTCAGCAATTCAAAACAATTTTTTCTGTGTAGGGGATCATTTTACACTGCATTAATCCTTTCTTCTCCGTTATGTTAAAAATGACCAGGTTTAAGGAACAGTTTTAAAAATTTGACTGGGCATAGAGTCACTAATTTTTGCGTATACACCAAATGCATCATTTTAACTAGATTTCTTTACATTTGATTTTTTTCAAAATGTGTGAATGGAGTAACATTTGAAAAGTTTCAAATTAGTGAGCATTTCAAGCCGTATTTTTTTTAATAAGGTTTTCCACAAAATCTCTCAATAAAATAATAATTCAATAAATGCGCCCCCAAAAAATAGGTATGACAAATCAATATTTTTAAAAAACGCTCCTTAAATCTGGTAATTTTTAACATTGCAGATAACAATATTGCCCATGATTCTTCTTCTAGATTAAATTCCTTCTCCCCTCTCCCTACAAAAAAAAAAATGTGTGTGTGTGTTTCCCCGAAAAGCTCCTGTCGGTTCAAATATTATTTAAAAGTAACAATACCTTAATATTATAATTTTTAATCCATAAAAAATACAACATAAGTTTTGGACTATTTTGATAACTTAATTTAACAATCCAATATATAGGTGGATCCCCCCCCCCCGTAAAATATTCCACTGCAGAGTTTAAATGTTCTCCCTCCTTTCTTTTAGAAAACCTATGTGTCTATTTTTTTTTTTTTTTTTTATTTAATGTTTAAATGTCCGAGTAGAAATCTCCTGAAAATCTTTTCAATTACAAAGATCAACTAAAAAAAAACATAAAACGGAGGAGCGCGGGATTAAGTTTTCAAAAAGTTGTATGAATATTCTTCAAAAATACATAAAACTAAAACACAAAAACGCATTCCAAAGATCCTCCGTTTCATGGAGTTCCAATAAAAATTAAGATTTTAGCACTTTTAGTTCTATATCCCTTTCAGAATAAAGTTTTAAAAACACAACCATGTATCGACAATAAATCAACCGAAATCAAAATTTACGTTCATTTTATATGAAAAACATACTCAAATAAATAAACATATGCTAATATAATAATGCTTAAAATGCTAAAATAATAATAATCACTCCCATTTATCTAAAAAAAAAAACGTACATTCATCTTTAAATGTGATTACATAAACAAATAAGCATATGACATCCGAAAGTTGCAAAAATGTCAAAAATTTCAACAATTGAAGCAATACATCCTTAGTTAGTTCGTAGTGACAATTCTTCCCATTAAAATAAAAAGGACGAAATATCATTATTATTATTATTTGCATTTAATTTTAGGCGACTGTGGAATTCCAAAAATTGCCAAAAGATAAGCGGGAAGAAGGTATGTAATTCATATTGAATTTTTTAAAGAAAATGTCTATTAAAAAGGTATCTGAATTATTAAGAAACTAAGAAATAACGCATAGAGCTACACGATTGGGATATTTCAAAGCCCTTATTTCGCATTTCATGCCTCTCATAGTTAAATAAATTATTTAATGAATATAACTAAATTGTACTTCAAAATAACATTTCACAAATGTTAACAAACGAAAAAAAAAAAAACAACATGCAAATATTTAATTAATAAATGTCATTTCGAAGGAGGAGGAAGCAATAGTTTCATGACAGAATCACAGTGCAGATTCAAATCCCGGCACTATTTGGGGGGGGGGGGGGGAGAAGGCTGCTTGTTTTACGGCAACATTAGAACAGGGGCAGAAACCGAGTGATCATGGTCAAGAGCTCTTGGTTGATATTATTACCATCGAGTCGTGGGTTCGAGACCCAATTCCACTTGAAGAATTTTCGTTTAGCGGGACCGATGCACACATGCAATCTGTTGTAGCTCAATGTCCTCACGTCAGCAAGGTAATGAAATTAAGAGAGCGAGGTGCTAGCTCATGTGTCGTTCTCGTCACTTGACCGAGGTTCAAAATAAAAAGGCCCGTCACCAATAGTGTTCATGTTGTTTCGAAAAGAGACGTTAATCGACAATCAATCTACACCACGACAACGTGAAAACTTTAAAACTCAGTTATATTTATTATGCTACAACCCTCCTATTAGTCCTCCAGGGAAAAATACTTCATTGACTCTTTACCAACCTTTCATTTCTCGTTCATTAAAGTAGAAAATAGAAATAATACACGAGATGGGATGAATAAATGCATTTTATATTTCCCTGGTCAAGCGCCAATGTCTAATATACGAATCTTGCATCAATATAATTTCCGCATTATAAAAATAAATGTAAGTAAAAATGACAAAAAAAAAATTAATCAAGCTTTCTGTTTAAGATGGACTAAAACGTACGAAAATAATTTTTTTAAACGTAAAATAATATACAATTTATAATTATTATCATTATTTTACATTTTAAAAATCATTTTCAACCTTTCAGACAATCTTTAAATAAAAGCTTGATTTAAAAATGTCTTTTACTTATATTCAATTCTTTTTAATACGGAAATTTTTAACACTAAAAAGCAATTACGTGAGCTATACGTGTCTAAAAAACTTCCAAGGCAATTGAAGGTTGTTAAGTTCATGCATCCTCCCCCCTCCCCCCACACACCTAAGTTCGTAACTGCTTGAGTATACCACAGTATATTGTTTTATCATTAGTTATAAAAAAAAATAACTCAACCGGAGATCGGATTTACAAGTGGGTTACAATTCGAGCACAGAGTACATGGTCCCCAAATTCCTCCTCCCCCCCTTTAAGTGCGTCACTGTTTGAGCATACCATAGTATTGTCGTCGGAATTATAAGTGTATGCAAAATTTCAGCCCAATCAGATGATAAGAAGTGAGTAAAAATTCGAATATAAATGTTGAATTGGAAAGCCATTCATACATATGAACATAGGGAGGTAAATAGAAGCTTGTAAAAATAAGTTGTTAATGTAAAATCCCACCCGAACGATTAAAAACCGAAACGTTCGAATACATTTATAACAAAACTACTTTTATTGTAAAAAATAACAACTCTGAAAACTAATGTTAATCGACTGATTTATTCGACGTTATTTTCTCCCATACGAAGTCGGAATAATTTTTAATTTGAACATGCATTTTGAAAAGCAAGATGATCAAACTCTGTTTGGTTAACTGTTTTATCAACGTCACACGCAGAAGCAACACGAGGACAAAAGCAACAGATATAGTAATTTTGACAGTTAATATTCGGAAAAAAGAAAATTTGATACGTATTCGAACTTTCAAAGAATGAGGTTGCTCGTACGGAAGCCGAATGGTCATGATCGCGAGCTCATGGCCAACGTCACTTAAATCCAACAGCGGGTTCGAATCCTGATGTCAATAAAGTCTATCGTGTAGAGAGAGGGGTTGATACATTTTAAACCTGTCGGTGGCTCAAAGTGTTGCCTGAGGTTAGGGTAGTGGTGAGGAAGTCAGGAGAGTGGCGTCATTTGACTGTTCTTCTAAATGACAAGGTCCATCACCAACAGTCCCCGTTTCTCTTCTAGAGCAATGTTAAATAAGCAGTCATTCAATTAAAATAATAAAGTATTTCATTTCAAATAAATTTTGAAAAAAATTACTATTAATTTTATTATCAGATTCATAGCCTGTGCCGAAATATTGGCAGTGGAGGGCGCTGTTGCGGAGCGTCAGTAGTTGTTGACAAACAACAGCTATAGAGGATTGTAACTTGGGTGTGGCATTTAGCTTTTTAACATCTTATACTCTATACTTCGAATTGTGTCAGATTCATAAACTGAACCTTTAACAATCGCAAACAGCACCCTACTGTAGATTCGATACATATAGTCCTGTCATCCCGATGGACTCACAGATACACACCGGTCTGCATTTTAAAACCGCATGTTTCACCAAATTTATCTTCACCTTTTTCTTATGGTTTTTACTCGAAGAGTCTAAACAGATATATTTGAATTTAGAACATCATGGCCTTCGGCGGGGGATCTCGTTATTAAGAGAATTGGTCAAATGGGGATATATCTGAGTGACCATCTACTGTATCCGAGTTTGACATGTCTCCTGTTGAATGCTGGACTCAAACAACCTGCATATATTTCAGGTTGATTTGAAATATAAAATGTTAACTTCTAAAATCATTTTCAAAATATTTTTAATTTAAAGAAACAAAATTTAACTTCATAATTTAGTTGAACTCAGTAAGTTTTCACAAAAGTATTATTTTAATAAATAACAAAGAATTATTCATTTAGTATTCTTTTCAACAGTATACAAATAAAAAAAAAAAAAGCAACTGTAAATGTCAACCTTCAAACTGTGCACATCTATATCCTCCTTTTCTCATGCAAGCTTCCTATTCCTTTTTTTAAATCTTAATCTTAATATCCATATTAGAAAAAATACCTAATCTAATAGATTAATCAATACATGAATTCAATTTATGCTCCAAAAAAGGAAAAGAATAAAAAAATGATGCAAAAAAATACATTATCAAATTAACGGTAGTTTGTTCCATGAACAATTCGACTAAAATCGTTTTCATTTAAAAAATAAGAAAACATACACTTTAACTATTCATCAACAAATAGTTATTTCTAAGATTAAAGAAAAGATCAATAGAATGCAATCTTTAAATTGAAACATGCTGAATGGGTTGCTAATAAAATTTATCAGAAATGGAACACCATTCATACTATAGATTTTATATATTATAGAACTTCATATAGTGTATACCTATACATGAACCGCCCCTCTCTCCCTAATTATTTTTCATTCGAAATGTAAACATTTTTTATTATTTTTAAACTTAATACGAAAAATATTTTCTACTTTTAAGATATTACAGAAAAATTAAGGAGGGGTAAAGAAAAGGAAAGTTATAATTGATAGCAAAGAGATTTTCAAATACCTCAATGCGTCAGATTAATACTCTCATCGTAACGAAAGCATAATATAAGTAATGATTTAAAACATCAAAATATTAAACGCATAAAGTACTCGTACTCTCTAGATAATCCGGCAGATTTTACCGCCAGATTACTGGAAAATCACTATTTACGCATTTAAACAGCAAAAACAATGTATTATTGTATGAAATTTAATACAGTACACGAAATAAGTGTCACACATGTGAAATAAGCAGCATTTGCATTGATAACTTACATTATTCAATTGCAATAGAAGGAATAAAATAAAGTCCGTAAGCTTGTTTGCTTGTTAAAAAACAGAGGTGCAGTTTGGGGAAGAAGGCGAGAGAGGTCACCTGACCCCTGGAGCAACGTCCAGGGGGCACCAAATTAATGCTACACAAAATTTCAGAACAAAATGCTTTCCATTCTTTAATGCACTACAAAGTAAAAATAACACATTCGCATCCTCAGTCCATAACCCCATCAGTATTCCTGTAATTGTTCTATCTTTCTGATTTCAAGAAGCACGTATTTGTTCAATATAACCAACAGACAATGATAATTCATATCTTCCACTACCCTAACATGCTTGACTCCCACCCAGAAATATTTGTGACGTTTTAAAGAGGTTCCGTGACTATTCTTTACACTAACATAACGTTCAGGTTATTATGTTACTATATTCAAAACAAAATTTAAGTTTTTGCAACTTTATATTTGAATAATATTTTAGAATAATTATATTTTAGAGTTTTCAGTGTTTTCTTAATCATTTCACTTCGTTCTATCTTCATAAGTTTAGCGAAACCTAGAAAATATGCGCATAAAGCGCTTCACCAAATTAAAATATTTAAAATTGCTTCAAATAACAAGTACGAAATTTTTTTTTCTAAACATATTACTATATTAAAAACATTTTTTAAAAA
>BMAW01121919.1:768227-791853 GCA_019974015.1 Nephila pilipes
CCCCCCCCCAATGTATTTAAGTTACGAATTTTTTAAGCAATCATAGTTATAACATTAATTTCTCATTAACTGAAATGTTTAAATAATATTAATTTCGAAAAACTTTATTTAAATCTGAAAACAATTAATATAATAATGCAATTTAATAAATAAAATTAATTTTTAACAATAATCCGATTTCGCACAGAATGTAGATGATTATAGTAACACAACTATGGGGAAAAAATCTGGCATTCTTAAATTCACAGGGTTGCTTTTTTCAATGCTTTATTGAGATTAAATGCATAATGTAACGGGACTACTCCTCAGTGCAGGTTCAATCAAAGAGATTGAATCTAAAGTTAAGAAGCCCTGAAAAACGTGCAACTCAAAAAAAAAAAAATTATTATTGAAGATATCATTGTGTGTGTGTGTGGTCTTCAGTTTCTTTCTTAACATTTTATAAGTCGTACAAACCTTTTATTACAATGTTTGTGATTTCACGGGGGGGGGGGGGAAGCTTCTATCTATTTCATTTTCTCCTTACTATTATTCCCCTAATGAAATATAAAATTAATTCCACATTATTGTTTTAAAGAACATATAAAGGTCTATACAAAAAAAAAAAAAATCGTAAAATGATTTTATTACTAGGAAACAAATGCACTGCACTAATAAATGTAATATCGTTTTGAGCAGGGCTTCTCAAAGGGTCACAATTTATAAAATTCGTCGCTGATTCGTTAATATAGGTTTTCATGGTTTATTTTATATGCGCTTAACTTTCTTTTGCCAGCCACTTTTGATACTAACAGTTAACAAACTTTAAACAAAAATAAGCCTAAATTCGAAATGCTTTAAAACATATTTATATGAATAGATTAAGTAAACTGAAATTTCATTCTATCCTTCCATAATTATATAGTCTATAATTATATTAATGGATATCATTCATTCGATTTCCAAAGATATCAATTTAGAAAGGCTTTAATAATAGAATTCTAATGTAATTAGTTTGTACTTTTACTTTTTCATGATTGGCACAATTGCCTCTGAAATTAAAAAAAGAAAAATCGAATAGTAAAATAAATACAGAGTTGTAAGATTTTCGTTAAACAATACACAGTCATAAGTATACTTCATTCAAGTAGCTGTATATATAATACAACCTTATTTAATTATAAACACATTATATTGCAATCTCAGTTAATTGATGGACAGCCGTCGTAACGGTTTTCAAGCGCACATTTCCCTTCACCTAACCTCTGGGGCTGTTTTGCTGCGATATTTGATATGAGAACCCCTCCTTGAGAAAGAACCGAAATATACGTAAATTAGCCTTACCATATAAGAAGTACAGAGAACAGGAAGGAGGAGAGTAGAGGAAGAGATAAATGAATAAGAGGGAGTCATAGTAAAGTTATTACCGATTAGAGCTACTATTAGTGAGAGCGCGACAACATGAATAAGATCCTGTGATTAGAAATCTACTGAAATCGGATCCACTTATTAGAAATCTACAGCAAGATAAATAGAGTTTTTCATATAGTTTCTAAAGTTTCGTGAATTCAAAGCAGATTTCATTAAATGACAAAAATATTACAATGCAACTGTCCAGAATAAAAACAAAGCTCTATTAACGCTACATACGTTTTCAGTGTTCTGGTACAATAATCCCTGCCAAAGTTTTTTTTTCCCCGCACGAATTCATTCCGTCAACATACTAATCCAAGGAAGGTGGGGGAAAAAATCAATGATCCACAATCAAGTCTAAATTAAAACAATTACCATAATCCGTCAATACATCGAGTTCGGGAGAAAATATGACTTAAAATTTCCCCTTTTTTCCCCTCCATAAAAAAAACACCTCACATCACCGTATTATTCAATAAGAACAATAAACTTAATGAAGAGGAAGGAAGGGTATTGATAATTCCAAAATTCGGGAAAACTCTCAAAATTTTTCCATCCAAAGCAGGCACTTACTACTGAAACCCGAAGGCAGCGAGAACTAATGACCGGTCTGGTACTAGGCCTAGACATCATTCCCCCAAAATCCAGACAACGACCAGACAAGGGGAGGATGCGTAGCATCCTTCGAATGCCTCCGTAATTTCAACCCAGCGGCGAGTATGGATCTCTCACTTCAAACACAGAAACTACTGGGAAGTTTAGGGAGGAGTCAGGATTCGGATTCATTTCCTCTCCAGTTTTCTTACACATGGGGGGAGGGCATCTATTTGCGAGGGAGGGGAGATCCGAGGTCAGAAGATATGAGGATAATATTGCCTATTAAATGACAGTTTTGCGTTTTCGTAATTTTAGTGAATAGTAAAATACGAAGAACGCACAGAGTTCATTTTAGAGAGGTTTAACAGGGCTTTTTTTCTTATCTCGACAAGCGGCCCCTATACCTTTTTATATACCGAATATTTCGGGCCATAAGAGGCACTTTTTACATACAAAAATAAGCCTAAAATTGTAGATCTTATGGTCCGATGAAAGCATTAAAGCACGCAATAAATATAAATCATATCAAAGTGGGAATAAACAGCTTTTTTTTAAACATTGTTAAAAATAATAATAATAATGATTATTCTTGAAATAATCTTATTCGATTTAATTCTCGAACTCTTTTCCCAAAAATTTTATTTTTTCATATATAAATAATATAGAAAATTTATTCCATTTAAATATTAGAGATAGATGTAGAGATATATATATATTAGAGATTAGAGGGATATATATATCCCTCTAATAATAGTTTCATATAGTTAGGATGCGTCCTATGTTCCGAAAAATATGATGTATACAAATTTACTAATAATTACAGAATGATTTCAATATTTTTCACAATTGTCAGCAAATATTAATGCTTCCTCAATGAACTACGAAGGAAAATCTTTTCCCAGAATATGTTTCCTCGCAGAACAAAGAATTAATGACCTGTTACAATCTAAATGCATCTTTTTAACCCCAGCCTTAAATTTCTCTCCGTAATGCAGACCTAGAATGATCCCTACAACATACATCTCAAATTCAATTGGTATTTCGCCTTCGCTTCCAAAAACAGGATCCTACTAGGAATTTTTTGCTTACATATTATTACTTATCAATCATTACTTGTTCCTTATATCTAAAATTTCAAAGTCTTACATTAATAAACTGCATTTCTTAACATTTCATGATACCTTAGTTGTCAAAGATAAATTTAATTTTAAAATATCGATTTATCAACCCAGGATTATTTCCAAGATTTTACGATAAGAGAACTACAAAACTAAATTTAAATACTATCTCATTAATAAACCTTCATTTTAAATGTAAAAAGTTTACGAATAATAGAATAAATGGTAATTAATCGGGATTTTAAAAAATGTCCGGTTAGGCAGTATTTTTCATGTTTAATACACAATAGACTAATTTCAAATATTTTTTTAGATCCCAAAATAAATCTGGCTTTTCAATCTCTGTAACAACCCCTGCTTAAATTTAAAAGGCTTACGAAGAGGGCACAATTAATGGTGTGACAGAAATTTCCTATTAGCCTGTATTATTAAGGTTTAATACATATTAAATTAATTTCAGATAACTTAAAGCTTATTTATAATTTCTCCCCATACTCAGCATTGCATTACAGCAGAGAAGGACAACATGCAGCTTCTTAATGAGGGAAAGCTTTCTGAATGAAATATATAAAGAAATTATATTTTGTAATCAGCGGGTTTTTTTTTTTTTTTTTTTTGTTTCAAATATGCAAATTCATATAAATTTAAACTTAGTACGTAATTTTTTAGAACTTTCCTGCTTCATTTTTTTGTGTTATCAGCACATCAGATGTACTCATTATTACGCCATTCAAACGTATATTTAAATTTCCATATAAGGTTACTTTAAAATGTTCCGCATTAAAACTTCCTATATGGAGTCATTTTGGATTTATACATATATATATATATATATATATATATATATATATATATATATATATATATAGAGAGAGAGAGAGAGAGAGAGAGAGAGAGAGGGCATACTTTTCTATTATAGATAGGGGATGCATGGCTGCTAGTGTGAAATTAAGTGGATCTGCAACAAGTGTTTTGGAAGGAAGAATTAAGTACAGAGGTTCAGGAGGAGTTGTCCTCGTTTTCTGATTGAGGTTCAAAATTACTGGAATTATAAACGAAAACAATGAATAATCAGTGAGATGTGAACATTTAAAAGAAATAATTATTACTGGGCATGTTGCAAACATAATCAAATTTCTTACCCCATAATTTTGTAGCCAGTGATACAGGACAATTTACATGTAGAATTTAGTTGAATAATTGTGACAATTTAGGAACATGTTGTCGATATAATGAACCGTATTTCTGTCACTTCCAGTAAATAGCAAGATAACAAGGTTTTTTCTCCAAATTGGCATTTTAATCGTAAATGATGTTATTTATATTACTTAGTTACTCTCATAAAAAAATGAACTTCAACAAATCTCGGAGATTTTATTAACGCAAGAGAACAAAGATATCATCAATCTAGAAGCTGTTAAGTGATTTGAGATAGAGTTTCCTTAGAAAAACAACTTTCTATCTCAAGTACCTCTCAAAATTATTGAGTCACACTGTGATCTGTCCACAGTCTTTCGCTTATTGAAATTATATAATTTCCCAGCTGATGTTACTAAGATTGTTTAAAAAAACACTTAGTAATATTTGAAGAAAAAAATATTATGGATAAATATCGTATACTTTTGTATTATCTTCAAAAAATTTATCATTGACATATGTTTCTCTGCGTCACTTTCAACATGATTTCCGATAAATGCAGTGAAAATAGTTCAACAATAAATAATACCAAGGTACGAACAAAATACAATACCATTTCACCCCTCCAATAAATTTTGAAACAGACGAATTTTTGAGCTAAAATCGCAGGATTTTGTATTTTATTTTATTTTTATTTATTTATTTGCACAATGGCAGAAAAACCGGAACAAAAATCTATCTTCAAGACAATTTAAATGAAGCTGATGGATATGCGGTATATCATGAAAAAGTACACGCAATTGCTCAGATACTAATTCCAATGGCGAAATTCGAATGTAAAAAAATTAAGATTTCCCCCCCTCCTCCAAAAAACAATAATCTTTTTACATGTTTTTATTGTGAAGTGGAAACTCTGTATCTACTACGAAGTATTGGTACAGTTAAGAAGTTAGGTTATATTGCTTGTTTTCAATGGTTACTTTCACATAGCATTAGGCATTTAGCTATGAAACACTGTTTAATTATTTTCATGTACGAATACGAATTCCGTTTTGTAAACCTGGACGCGCTAGCAAAGTATGACGTTGTCAAAGAGCCAAATGGCAATGGAAACACGAGTATTTATACGAGTCAGCCTCTGACGTCATGTGGAATCTTATAGAAAGTTTTATTATCGAAAGTTGTAGTTTATACGACCGGAAGTTGGTTGGTATAAATTTGGCTTACTTTTCGAATTAAATAAAATTAATTAAAGCTATAAATAAAATAATTAAACCGTTTCATTACAATATTTCTCCCCTCCGCAAGAATACATTCCTGCCAGCAAATTTTTCAACGGTAGAGCCTGGCGTAGGAATTCAAAATTTCAATAACTCAAAAATTTATTCTTATCCTTTAAAATGTAACTCCTTTTAAATTTAATAAACAGGTTCTAGATTGAAAATTACTGCTATAAACACGAATTTAAAATCGACTAAAATAAGGAATTACTCTCAACTGCTCTGCTTCCAAACAAATACATAGTACATTAATTTAAAAAAATATTACAATATTTCCCCATGTTTACATACACTATAAAAATAAAATTCCATAAAAACGTTATAAATTCAATGTTACTAAAATTCAGTATAAGAATTCACAAAAATTCATGTCACTGTTGGAAATTTTTTAATTTTCGGATTAGAAACCATGTGACCTAATATGAGAATGCAAACGTAATTTGAATATCATAAGCAATCCTTATGTAATTGCGGTTAAAAAATTTGACATAGCTTGCTATATGATAGCGCAGTTAAAAATTTAACATTAGTTGTTGTTGTTTCAAAAACACGGAACAAGAAAAAAAGTCTGGCGTAAAAAAAAAGCAGTTACGATCATAACTGCGAACAAAATCTCTTGTTTTATAATCATTTTAAATAAAAAAGAGCACAGAAATCTAAGATAAAAAAAATGCCCTTAAAAAACATATGAACGGGTAAAATATCTTGGAACACATCATTTACAAAATGTCACACTCCAAAATTGGAAAGAGTGGCAGGCGCATACAGTTTTATCAATACTAACGTATTAAAATCATAACTTTTATAATTATTATTTTACACACTACGCTCAAATTCACAATTACTCTACAGTATTTTCCCGCATTGTTCAAAAAAAATTACTTAAGTTCTCGAAATGCGCGATTTTTCAACAAATTTCTCTAATCTAAAAGATAAAATGTTTACAAAAAAAACCCATGCTTATAATTTTTAAAAAATAAATCTCTATTGATACACTATTTCTTCAAAATTACGACAGATAAGATTGCAATAGAGATAAAATCACGTAAGCGCATACAGAACATTAATTTTTTTTTTAAAAAAAAAAAAGGAAGACATATTTTCTTAGTCCAAAATTAGAAGTGCACTCTACTAAAAAGAGAGGATTAGAGTAATGGAAATTTTAATTATTTTTTCAAACTTCGGTTAAAAGAGGTAATAATTAAATAATAAAAAGTAATTATACCACAGTTAAGTGCCTTATGAACCTGATCGGTAATGCGCCACTGATTGGGGGTTACGAATGTCTTCTTAAAGGGGCGTGGAACAATAAGAAGACCTGCACAGAAAAACCTTTGGAAATGCAACCAGCCAGATAGCAAGCCCGTAAACACATCTTACAAATATCATCCCCTTCTACCTGTCTACGGAAATACAAACGTGTTTAAAAATATTAATAAATTGTTCGGAAACAGAGTATATAATTTAAGATTTCGAAGATCCTTTTACTCAAGAGGTCCTAGAAACTGCGAACTATCTTAACCATGCCAACTTAAACGGATTCCAAGTGGCTGAGTTTTTGGAATGCCACAATTTTTCTAAAAAGAATGCTTACTTTATATACCGGAGACAGCCTTAAGAAAGGGAAAGGTGTAAAAGTTAAAAAGAATGAGTCAAGTTAACTAACAAAAAAAAAAAAAAAAAAAAAACAGAAAGAGAACGAACGGGACGGGAAAGCATTTTAAGTAATTATTCGCTCATAAAAATAGTATAACCACTCAGAAATAAATGCATAGAAAAAACTTGAATAAACAAAAAAGCATGATCACAAGTGGGTAGTCCTGAAAATCGTGTCATAAAACGTTTGAACTAAGGGTGCAACTGATGCATGAATTTGGAAATGTTCAAAAAAAAATCGTTGCATTATCAGATTCAAGTTCTCTGAAGTATTTCTAAGACTGAAATATAAATTATTAAAACTAGGCGAAATTTTTACTTAAAACACATTCATTTTGATAGGATTTAGAATTTTAAAATGATCTTCATACTATCAATTTTATTTTCTACATTCACCACTATAAAGAGAACTTAAATAATAAAATTAACGAGCCGTAAATACATATAAAGATATGCAATAAAATAAACTCATCATTAGCAAATAATAATAATAGAATAGTCAAAACACTATACAAATTAAAGCATCTTCATGCTTGTTCTTCCAAATACTCGTAATAGGGGAATCAATTCCCCAAAAATAAATGTTTATTACATCGGAATGCTTTTTCGTATACTTTCTACTTTTACAAAAGGGGGAAAAAAACAGAAATTGTAATCGATGTAATAGTTAAAACAATCAGAAAAGAAAAATAATTTCGGAATAAAATAGGAAATACGTTGCAAATAAATATTATCAAAACGATGTTGAAATAAATCTCTCAGCATAATATATTTTACATAAAACAATGAAAAAACTTTACACTAAACAATGACATTCTGCTTTTAAGAAAAAGCCAGAAAACTAAATAACAAAAAGATGAAAAAATTAGTAATAACAACAATAAAAGAAAAATGAAGTTATTTCACACACACACAAAATGGCTCCGATTTTTTCCCCCCTCTTTTTAAAAAAGCACTGATGGAAAAAGAAATAGATGCATCAAGTTCAAAAAATTAGAAGAAAAATGAAAAAATAATAAAGCATCAACCGATTTCCTTGGAGCGAAAATTTAATGAGAAAAAAAAAAATCACGATGGTAGAGAAGAAAACAATCGATTCTCACACCTGATCGATAAATCGGAAGATGCAAAAAAAAAAAAAAAACACCTCCAAACACAATAGTTATCCATTAAACACAATAAATCCTATGTTTGTACATCTACAATTATTTTTGGAGAGAGAAAAATCCGATCACCTCATCCAACTGTAAATTCCTAAAACAACGAAGGTTAAGACCTAAAATAATGTCAAAACAGTTGCTTATTCAGTGGGGAGGGGGGAAAGGGTGTGGCAAATAGCTGCATCCGGGGGCCCCGATCGAGGCGGGGGGAGAGGCTATTCAGTTACAACGCTGGAAGATGCAGTCATCTCCTTTAAACACGCAAGCCCTTTTGATGGGGCCTCTCACATCCTTTCTTTGGACAAAAGAGTGCGACCACCAAAACCAGTTCAAGTTCGTCGGGCGCTTTTTCTATGGGAGGGGAATGGCTTTTCTCAAAAACAACATTTTTGACCGAGATTTGTGTTTATCTCTCAGGTAATTTCTCTCTTGTGTTTTGATCGGAAAGGAATGCGGGTGCAAAAAAAAAAAAAAAAAAAAAAAAGACGAAAGTTCGTAGCTAGTTGATTTGAATTAATGCGCCTCGTAGCACATTTTTAGAATATGGCGAAGTGGTTCGTTTGTTGATAAGATGGTTTTCGCGTACAAAAAATTGCTTTAAAATTATTTGTTAAAAAATCAAGTTATTATAAGGGGTATGTAAAATGGGACTATCTATCCCCCCTTCAAAACGGATCTTCTACAAATTTTTGGCAATGGTATGTGTATTCAAGAAAATATATATTTCTTCATAATTTTTATTTTATTATGAAAAGAACAAGACAGAACACGAGTTAGTAATACGTTTTTCAAAAGAACAAATTTACTTAAGTGAATTTGATGCTGATTTCAAATGAGACTGAACTTTTTGACAGGATTTCTTAAATTTATATTGTTAATCACCATACCTTAAAGAACTGCGACTTGCAATTTTGTTTTTTCGTTTGTCCGGAACTTATTCATGAGAGAATTAGACGCTTTCTATGTGAAATTTCGTATGATTCAAATTAATAGTACGAAATTGTTTTATCAATTTAATACGACTATCAATTGAAATATTCGTTTTACTTGAAAAATTTAATTTTCAATTTAAATTTTATTATTGTCGGGGTTTCTTAAAAAAAAAAAAAGATTTTGGTTCACAAAAAAAAATTGGGGCTTTTTGAGTGTTCTTCTTTTCCCTTTAATTTTTTAGATTTTATTTTGCAGAATATTTTTTCAATTTATATTTTTGGATCTGTTTTTTAATAATATATTTCGTAGATGAAGATAGGCCTAAAATTCTCAAATAACCCAACTTCTGGCCTAAAGCCTTTTACAACATTATTCTTCATTTTTATGTCATTTCAAAAAAAATTTCGTTTTTTTTATTTGTATTATTTAAAATTTAATCAAATTTCATATTTAATTTCTTGATATTTGGTTTGTTTTTATCTACTTTATTTGATTTATAATTACACACACACGTATGTGTGTGTGTGTGTGTGTGTGTGTATATATATGCATACACACAAAGAATGATGAAACAATTTCAACAAGTATTCTGTACATCGATTCCCCATCGATTTTTTTCCAGGAATCGTTTATTTTGTTGTAAAGATATTCAAATATTTTTGTTGAACATTAAACTGTGCAGTTCATTTTCTGAATTTAAATTCATGCAACACATTTACTTCAAAATTAATTATAAAAAACGTCTTACTGGCTTGAAAAAACGACCATGGCCAAAAAAAAAAAATTAATTAAAAAACCCATACAGTTCAATGATTTATTCTCTGTTTTTATCTTTATCGTAAGAGAATTTCTTTACGAGATAAGAAGGAGAAAATAAACCAACAAAAAAATCCATATTATCTATTTCTTAAAGTTGAAAAGGAAATAGGATAAAAAAAAAAAAGGGTTCAACCTTGCACAAGAACTTTTTTGATAGTTACTACCGCATCCATATAAAACAAGATTTATAAATAATAAAAAAAAAAAAATTACTACAAAGGATGAAATGTTATCTTCATATTTGCTCTGTACTTTTTTCTCCCTCCTAATAATTCTATACTTTTTTCTTCTTTGCTCAGATTACGCAATCTGGAATAGCTAAAGAGCAGCTTCGGCATTGTTAGACACCAAAGAAGCATAAAATGTTATGCAGCACACAACTAATTAGTATTCAACTTACAATCACTTTGCAGAGTGGATGGCAGATATTGTGGCAAAACATTAATCGCAAACCTTTCATTTACAAAAGGCAGACTTTCCTATCGACTGCCAAGTGATCCAAAAAGACAATAGAATTTGCATACTGTGAAACTGCCAAGAGAGATGGCGGTTATAATAGTAAAACATTAATAAAAGAATGCTCAGAAGAGATCGTATTATATATTTGTGGATTATTCCGATACCTTTATAATGAGCATTTCAAACATGGATATTATTATTTTACTGAGCTCAACAGAAAATAATTTATGCACAAGGAAGTCGAGAACAATAAATAATTTAGCGCTGAGTACTTGGCGATTGTAGCAAGATGAAGTCCGGAACACAGTATAAATATACACACCACTTTTTATACATAGTCTTTTTTTTATAACCTATTTAACCCTAGAAATTCGAGAGGTTCTGCAGCGGAGACATTTCCAATACCTATATATATATATATATATATACAGTTGTACTTCCCAATAAGGGGACACCCTCCGGACCAGACATTTTGACACTTGAAAAGACTCATGAGATAAATACATATACTATTTTCAAAGGGATCGGGAGCAACAGAATTGTCCCTTAAATAGAGGTGTCCTTTACAAGAGGTACTACGATATAAAAAAAAATGAATCATTTTTATAATGTTAAATATAAATGAGTAAGTAAATTAACGGCTCTCCCGAATAAAATGCCAATAACTGATGCAAATTGTTGTCAATTGGCCTTTTAGAAGATGGAGGTTTTCGCAATTAATGCTTATGTTCCGTTCAAGAAAGTATGTAGGCACCCTTAAATTGTTTCAAGTTTGTAAAGCGGTCGATTAAAAAATTTTGGAGATTTTCGTATGAACGGGCAACCACCGAGTGTCAACGCAGTACGTTGGAAAAGAAACAACGAATCGTCAAAACACTACACATTTTGCGTTCTAAAAACAAAACGTTAACAAACATCGACATTCTGCTCAACATGTCCTAGTAACTAACTCTTCATTATCCTTAAGCAACTTTTTTCCAATGTTCGACAGCGAAAAATGATGAAAATGAATTCAGTTACAAAGTATTAAAACTTCAGTTGTCATGTATCTTTTTTTAGCTTTCATTCATTTCATCGTTCATTCATCGTCGCATCTTTCATTCGTTTTATTATTATAATTATTGTTACAATTGTTATGCACATTCTGCATGTGATTTACACACACACACACACACCTCATTAATCGGTACACATTATAATCATTCTCAAACATTATGAGTTAACATATGCATTAACTAATACTTTTTGTGTTATTTTTTATACACCGTCTTCTCTATTTATGAACTCAAAACATAAGTAATAAAAATAGTAATATTAATAACATTGCGTAATTTTAAATTGCATTTTTGATATGTCGGTACGTATAATAAAATACATACGAAGTACAAAAATGATACGTATACAGATTTTTTAAACATGTACTAACATGTTGTTTTAAGAAAATGGCGTCAACGAAAATACGTAGGCATAAAATAAAAAATACGTGGTGTTAAGTTCAAAAGATTGACATTACAATACATTAACAATTATATTTAGTTGGCTTAAAGTATATATACAATGCAAATATATATTTAATTTAATATATTACTCTTTCAGCTTTTTTTGCTTTTTTTTTTTTTTTTTTTTTTAAATATTCAGAATATTATTATCTGATTTAATTATTTATCTTTTGTTCTGATTTTAATATTTAATTTCAAAAGTTGATTTTTATGGCAGAATGGTCGGTTTTTATTCTTTTTGTTGTTAATATTGACTACGTTTTCGTACAAAAATCTTTTGATTGCGAAAATAAAGAATACATCTGGAGCTTGAAAAATGCATTTTCTTTGCTTGATATTGATTGCTTCTGTGGAGCCTGGGGTTCAGAAGTACGCTTGCTTTAAGCTAATTAGTATTCATTTTGAATTTGAATTATTCTATTTGTTCAAGAACTTAAAACAGAAAAGAAAACGTCAGCAAATATTAAAATGAAATTAGCAAAGCATTTTTTAAACATGGCACAGGCCTGGAAAATCATTTTTTCAACATGGATACAAATGTAGAATGAGCCCAAAAATTACAACAAAATTTGATTTGTTTTGGGTAGGTATCGAGAAAAATGTAAAGCACTTTCAAAACCCAAACCTGATAAAAAGTCAATATCACAAAAAAAAAAAAAAAAAAAAAAAAACTGAAAAGCAATTCATCTACTCAATACGTCATGCCCGGATGAAACTTTTCTTTGGATCAAAGTTTAGCAGATGCGGCAGATCTTTCCGAGAGTAACAACGATATTTTATCCACCCTGTCGTAAACAAATGCGTTCATTATCCCCACAAGTAGCGAACGAATAATTAATTAATATTATATTTAGTGTATTTAAGTTTTTTATTCTTTCTCGAGGCAATTTGTTCGAATATCTAATTTTATTTCAGTTATTAAGTGAAACATGTACGAATTTTATACTAATGTTCATGAATTATTGTATAAATGTTAAATATTCATATCTTTAAACTTATACAGTTCAGATTTCATTGACTTTTTATGAGGTTTTTCGAATTATTTATTTCTTCATGCACGGTTTGGGCATACGATGAAAAGCATCCTCCTTTCCACTAAACAAATCTTTTTTTAGCACGGTTTTTCGGAAAATGGGTTTATACCGTGTAAAAAAAACAAATTAGGAGTACGTGCTAGAGTATAGAGTTGCGGTCGTTTTCAATAACTCTTTATTATAGTACTGAACAAAAAAAAATAAATAAATAAATAAATAAAATTAAACGAAGATAGAATTTCCAATTAAGATTTGTCCATGTTTTATTATTAACGTCTATTTCTTAAAAAATTTGAAAGAGTTGCTGGATAATGATAATTGAAAGGAAAATAGGACATGGAAAAAAATATTTCATTTACATGAATATCAATTGTAAGTTCGATTGCTGAAGCGACAGAGAGAGAAATTGGAAACATATTAGAAAAACTGTATTTAAAAATGAGCATTCAATTTATAATAAAGAAGTGTTCAACAGTAAAATAATTACCATTTTTCCTACGAAAGAGACAATATGTTTCTCCTATGTAGATCAGTGGTCACCAAAGCGGGATATACAATTATACTTGGAGAAGGGGCAGGACGGTACGCCAAAGAAGTAGGTTCGCAATTACGAAAGTATGATTTTGTATCACGTGCGTGCAAGACTCCCTCATTAGTACACAAAAACAAAGCCAGAGAATCATTAAATTCTACTTCTAAATATGAACTAATAATTTTGTTTAAATGTATGTATTACGTTTAAAATAAATAAATAAATATTAATTTTTTCTGACATATATATATATATATATATATATATATATATAATGAACTTATTGCGCAAGAGCCAAATCTGGCTATGCTGCACCAGACAATATGTACCTGCGATCTTTAAAAAATATGGGGGAAATGTAACATAGGAGTAAAGTTGATAAAGAAGAGGATTGAAAATAGAGCAGTATTATTTCGTGTAAACCGATTAACGTTAGGCATTTTATTTATAATTTACATTTTTGAAAAAATTGTTCTAATTAAAATTCACAACCTGTTGTAAAAGATGTTACTGAAAAGGAGGGTATTCCTCCCAAAAAAGTTGTCAGACATTAAATTGAACTATTTCATAAAATTCAATAAAATCAAAAACTAATGTAACAAAATGTTCCATGAAAAGTGGTCTATCTTTTACATTCAAATTCAAAATAGATGAAAAGTACGAAATACTCAAAACCTAATTTCAAAATCCGATGTAAAAATTTTGACTTGGTTTTTTTTTTTTTTTTTTTTTCGATGTATAAATGATACATTAAAATAAATTTTTTATGATTTGTATCATTACATTCAAAACATATATATATATATATATATATATATAGCTATTTTCAATATTTATTTTTATATTACTGTCTGGTAACATTAGATTTTTTATTCAAAATCGTCTGCTTTTAATTTATTCTAATTTCAATCCTACGCTTTTCAAATTTTCAATTCAGGCGATCTCCAGAAAAAAAAACAGCTGAAACGAACTAACAAAAATAAAACTCTATAAATTATTCCCGCTTAAAAAAATATCAAAAGAGATATATCAAAAAAAAAAAAGACAATAATGAAAATTTTAAAAAAATTATCAAAGTTATATATAATTAAATGTCTGATCTTACATTATCACTGCAACATCAATACAGTTTACGGAATAGATTGATTGCTGTGTCTTCAGTTAGCACAAAACATGTTCGCATTCCAAATTAATCACATGTATGACATAATATGCAAGACCAGAGCCAAATGTCCTAGTAAAACACAGCCAATACTGTAAACAAGGCGTGTTGACTTTACTACATGCACATAACAGACCCAAAAGAGAGAAGAAAAAAAACAGGAAAAAAATGATAATGAGATATCATACTATCTCCCCAAAAGCTTTTAAAACAAACGAAAACACGTTTAGCTGAGAAATGACCTTGAGAAGCTAAGTGCTTTTTTGCTTCTTCAATATCGATGTATAATTTTTTTATATTTCTTTCTTTTTCTCTGACCGCTTCAAAAACACTGCATGACAAGCCAACAGTAGAAGAGGGAGAAATAATAAAATAAAAAATGCACACACTCACACAACAATAACTACAACCACAATGTTTCCAAAAGATTATTTTATTCCAACCAAATTTCTTTTACTAAGCAAACGTTTAAGTGATAACCAAAAATTAGTGACAATTGAGCCATAAATTGGTAGGGAATTCTTTTTATTACTACTACACTACTTTTATTACTATTTTATTTAGATTTTATTCTATTTTTATTTTAAACAAGAAGAATCCGGAGGGAGGAAGCATGAACTTGATACAATGTAACAAAAATGCGTTTGTTGAATGGACTGCTTTTTTCTCTCTCTCCTCTTCTCTTCTCTTTATTATTCTTTTTATCATCCTCTATCGTGGTCACTGGGCGAAAGAATGCGGATGTACAAGTTGGAACGGTGGTGTAAAGAAAATCGATTTGTATTAATCTGGTTTTTCTCTCCAGCGTTTCAGGATCCAATATAACAGCACGCACTCCGTAATTTGTGCTATGTTCTTTCGGTTTTTTTTTTTTTTTTAGTCCCTTCATTCACACGCTGTCTTAGAATTTTCTCGTAGGACAGCGATAAAATTCCTCAGTTTTTTCCCCCCTTTCCTTTCACTCTACGTATAAATAACTGATAGTCAAACGGGTTGATTGAAAGAAATGCTTCCAAAATCAATCGATAAAAAAAAAAGCTTCCAACTCTTAAATGAATAAGATTTCTTGATTACATAAGGTCACCCGCGATAGCAAAACAGTTGGTATTAAAACTGAGATTATCTCCCTAATCCGAATTATTACAAATGGCAGAAAACAATAAGGAGGTGTTTAAAAGAGTAGTTTAGGAATATATTAAAACAAAAGTCGAAAACGGGGACTGGGTTCAAATATTTTTAACGGAAAAACCAGTAAAAAAATTTCCCAACAAAAAATAATGTTTTGCTAACACAGCGGTATAGCAGCAAATTTTTTTCTTAAATATATTATTACCTACAATTTATTACAAAACACATAACACAATAACGCAGTGGTTTAACGTTTAATTCAAGAACACCTTGAAACAAGTCACACAAACGGAGAGCGATTAAAATATTTTTGACAGAAAAAAAGTTTGTGTGTTCGCACACACACAAATAAGAATATTTAGTAAATACTGAGACATAAAAATAAATTTTATTTTTGAAGAAACGATCATATTAATCATTAATAAGGCAAAGCATATATATTTTAAAGTATTAAACGATTTCGACACAGAAATTCATCAAAATATATTTTACAGTTTTTTGTAATATTTTAATTCCACAGCCTCCTTTCCATAATGGTACACATGGGGCCTCCAAATAAGATCAAAATTTTTTTAGACGTAATTTTCCAAAGCTTAACAAATTGATTACTAATTCGAGATCCTAAATCTATTTTAAAACGTTCTCATTTTGAGTTAATATATTGATATAAGTTTCTTAGCAGATTCAACATCGATTATTTAAAAACCTGAGCTTATTTATACTATTGACAAAAGAAATTTAAAAAAAAAAAATCGCAATAATGAAGCATACATCTAAAAATACATTAAATAATATTGTAAGTCATACAATACCAGAAAATCAACGAACTGTAAAGAAAAATGTTATGAATTATAATGTAATAACACACCTCCCAAAATTACATCCTAACCCACCCTTTCAATCTTTATACATACTCTAAATCAAACAAAAATACAAAACAATACATCTATCAATGATATTAGATAACTAATAGTAAAACGCGGGAGAGCATCAAAGCACGGAGTGAATGGCATAGGAAACAAGATAAAAATGGATTCAAATTACGCGGTTCGAGGGATGAATCACAGTCGACCAATAAAAGACCTGGAAATTTAATGGTAGTTGTTTACATAAGCCCATATCCTTACTTTTTTTTCCCTCAATGACTATTAATTAAATATAATTATGATACATTACTGGTTATATATATATATTTGTGTGTGTGTGTGTGTATCACGTTTTTTAAAGCGTTTGTCAACACTTCGCGTATTGTGATAAAAATAAATAAACAATTCGATTTTATCTTTACTAGATTCCCAATTTTAACTTCATGAGCTACAACATATCAATTAATACGATTTATTTTTTTTTAATTTACACCCCACTCAAATTTCTAATTGTGCAGAACAAAACTGTAGGAATGAATTATTTACAAGTATAGAATGTTCAAAATACTCATCAACTAACACCATCTTCACCTAAAGTTCAGAGAATAAGACCCATTTATCATAAAATTTAATATTATAGATAATAGTATATTTTATTACACATTTTATTCCAATCCCCATCTATACTTTCCTGCATTATCACAAGTAATATATTTCGTCTCTTGTATCGAAATGCAAAATGCATATTTTAAAATGCAAATTTTTTTTTCAAAAGAATGTCTACAAATTTTAGAGATGTAAGGGTATTTGGGTTCACCATAAGTCTAAAAAGAAAAAAAGAAAAAAAAAGGCAGGGTGGACAGAATACAAATAAACATAACATATTATTTTTTAAAAAAAGCAAAAGAACAGAAAAAGCAAAATGACTTACAGCTGGTATTATTTTACATACAGTTTTTTTTTTTTTAAAAAAAGCAAATGCTTTTTAATGTAGTTAATGAAAAGTAAAATATTTTTCACACAAAAATTTATTCGACTAAATAAATTAATAAAATTGAAAATATTTTGAAAAGAATACTTTTATATCTCATATTAATTGCAAGTTCATAAGCTTATTTAAATCACTGGTAAACCAAGTTGAGGGTCCACTCAATTAAATATATCGTCGCTTGACCAAGGTTCGATGTTGTGAGATATCTTGCCAAAGGCCCTCGTGTTTCTCTAGATCACGGGTCCCCAACCTTTTTTGGCCTTCCGCCACCTTCTTGTGAAAAAATTACTCAACCGCACTTCAAAAACAAAAACACATCCGACTCCCATTCTTCAAATCAATATAGTTAATAGATTTCAGATTTACAAAAAATAATTAAAAAATACATCCAAAGTCAAAGAAAGTAATCATAAAAATCCGAAAGTCAGAAAAAGAAAGTAATCATACAGAAATATCCCCCCACCTTTTTTTTTAACTCTTTGAAAAGTATTTTAATCCATGCAATTAAAAGAAATAATCTATGTTTTGAAGAGAAAAGCAAAAAACTTCATAGGATTACCATAACGCTCAGCAATTGGCGGTGGCGTGTGGGTGGTAGCCTTAATCTTGTCATGACTTGTCCAAACTTGTAAATATAAACATAACTGATGAAGTCGGAATTTTCGGACATATGATGATGCTACGCGAGATGTATTTCGCACGCTGAGATTCGTTCATGTTTTTATCGAAAAGTTGTAGAGAACTAAGTTATAAATTCACAAATTCCTTCTTTTAATGCGGACTGATCTTACTTAAAAAAACATTTAAAACTATTTGATGAAACATATGAGAACTATCTGAAAAAACATGAGAAAAAACATTTAATGAAACATATGAGAATTATATGAAAACTATTTGATGAAACATATATTAGATTATTTGAGTATATAAATCCAGCTTTTCAAAGCGTTCTTGCGAGTTTTGCCAGGGAAGGGGAGAATAAAATAATTAGTCCTCAATGTCCCCTTAAATTTCCCTTAAACCAAAAATGACCCCTTCTAACAACCATAGGGGAGCGGTACCGACCCCGTAGTGAACCACTGTTCTAAATCAACATTAATCCAAACCAATCGCGGCAGTATTAGGCTTTCGATGAAAATTATTACGAGAGGTGACTGCAAAAGGCATAATATCTAATTTCAAATCTAAAGCGATCAGGAATGAGAACCCCGCTATACTTTCCTAATGTGAAATAATAAAAATTCCCTAGTATAATGTATAATAAAAATGGCTATCAGAGTTATTATAATTATACACACATTTAATATTACTATGGGGGTATTTACCATCCGAAAATGTGTTTTGAGTAAGAGCCTTCCATTTTAACTAAAGGCGAAAACAATCTTTATTAGGCACCTTACATATTAGGTAAATTAAATACGAAACGTTTTTCATCCACACTAAACAAATTACCTCTTAAAACACGTGTCCATTCATCGAGATGACAATGAACAAATGCTCGTCAAACATGAAAGGCTTGTGTAATCTATTGTTGACAGAAGACACATTGTCATTCAATTGCTCCAAAATTCTCATTCGAACCCTCTATCCTAGTACTCTCCCTATATATACGGATGTTAAGGTAATCAATTCAATCCATTATATATTCATATATCTATCCCGAAACAATTCAGATTGAAGTCAGGGACTGTTGAAGAGTCGATAAAATCATTAAACACATCATATTAACGTCATAACAAGCATAATCTAATTAACTACAGTTAACTAACACAAGATGCATAAACACGGAACTAATTACCGGTAGCTTATCTAATTGCCCATTGTGAAATGTTGCCTCTATCGAGTAAAGAAAAAGCAATTCACGTCTCCGATGACAATGAGCCGAGATAATCGACCCACATCATCTGAAAGATACGATTTGGTTTAGTTCAATTAGCATCACAACTAGATACTCTACTGGAACTAGACTTAATCATTCTGAACCATGGTCACATGACAAAAGCTGGTCACTCTGCAACTGCGTGCACATTCAAAAGAATACAAAAAGGAGCCCACCTTTTACTTTTACAAAAGCAAAACATTTAAATTTATGGATTTTGATTACAATCGGGATTTCAAAAGTGATGTATTTTTGGAAATTATTGCCGTAAAATCCTGACACTTTTTTAGTAACACGAGGGCTATTTGGCGTACGAACATTTCAGTCTCGATCAAGTGACGAGGGAGACACCTGAGCTAGCACCCCAATTTTTAAACTCCCACACCATACCAAAGTAAGGAATTGAAGCCTCGACATATTTAACGTGCAACAGCCCAGCTACACGACGGATCTAGTGGCATCAGAACTTGAGCCCAAAAGACTCGATAGAAACAACGCCGGCCTCGATTTCGCAACCATGACCATTCTGCTACCATGGCTAGTAAAAAATTGAGGATAAATTCCTTCTTAAAGCTGAGGGGGGGGGACACAAATAAAATGTTATGCAAATATTTTTAAACTAAGACTTCATTAAAATTCAATTTTTTATTATTATTATTATTATTTAAAAAATCGGAAAGAAACGTAGTTAAGCGAGAAAATTCAAATTAAACTTAAAGAAGGAGGAGGAGGGAGGATTCTCCAAGGAGGTGTGGAAGGGTGGATTGTATTGTTCGAGATTTTAAGGTACTTCGAGAAAATTAGGGATCACTTATATTGAAGGAAAAATAGAACTAAGCTCAGTTAACAAAAACAATTTCTTGTGTTCAAAGATGAAACTAAATAAATTCTAATGAAAGAGTTTGTGAAAAGACAAGACGTAAAGTTATACAAAAGAAATGTCTTGTAAAAATGACAAAATTGGAATTTTTAAAAAAAAATTGAGAAGAAATAAAATGTGGATTTTAAAAAAGTACTAATTAAAAGACGTCATAGACAGATTATAAGTGCTGAATTTATCTTGATATCAATAATTAATATCACATATGCACAAAAAAACATAAACCAAAAAGTTAGCGGAATGTTCCATAAAAGCTGCTTAAAGGAGAAATATAAGATAATTTTACAAAAAAAAAAGGGGGGGGATATAAGAATCGCATATAATTCTCGATCAAAACCTTAGAACTAAAAATTATCAAGAGAAAAAAATTAATGAAGACGTTATTAAAAAAACCGAACTATCTTACAGGTCATTCAATATTGGATTCTTTGTATTTGATCCAGAAATAATTACTAAAAAGCGCCTCCATCCAAATAATTTCAATTAAAACATATACATTTAAAATACAAATTTCAATTAAAACATATACATTTAAAATATAAATTTCAATTAAAACATATACATTTAAAATATTAATTACAGTTAAAGCATCAATAATTCTAATATCATACAATTTCGTTAAACTTAACATATCACGATAAAATTCTTATCCGCGACTAAATTATGCAATTAATAAATTTTTATTAAGAAAATCTGGTATGCATTTCTAAACAAGTTTAAAATTTTAAAATGTAAGGGGTATTTTCAAAAAAAAAAAAAAAAAAAAAAAAAAAAACGATATTGTCACTTAATGAAGTGTGAAATTTTAAATAAAATCACAATGAAGGGAAAACGTCTCATAAAAGTATGGACGAATAACTTAATCACATTGTATTTCTAATCATGAGAAGTGGAAAAAAGTTATTAAAAAGTTCTTTAAAAACCTTTCTTTAAAAAGTTCTTAAAGTAAAATACCTTTCAATATAAAGTTTTCATCTGTAGTCAAAAGTCATAAAAGTCAAGCTAGAATACTGCTAGCAAACAACACAATTAATCATCTACATAATCTTTTGAATACAAACGTATCAAAAAACAATTTGCGCACTATCAACTCCCCATTTCTATGTTTAACGATACCTTTATGACATTAAAAAAAATTAATGGATTTGACATTTCCTCACTCTGTTAAACCCTACACATTGAATGAGATAATTCCTATACAAATTTTGCACCGCAATAGGATTTGTTTGTTTGCTTCTTTTTAAAAAAAAAGGGGGTCCAATTGAAATACTTTGGCCCTTGTGTATATTAAATCGCCAAGCGCATTTTGTTTAAATCCAATTTAAGGTGACATAAAACTGCCACGAAAAAAGTCAATTTAAAACCTCTACTATTTAGAAAACTTTGTTATAACAAAATAGTCGGAGGCGACAAATGTTTTAAAAATTTATTTAATTTGTCTAATTAAGTCCACTGTTTAAAAACAAATCCCGTAAATACATCAATCAAAATATTTTAAAATACAGTCAAACTTGAATAATTCGAAGCTAAAGGAACCAAAAAAGAAAATAAGATTATTCAAAAATTCGAATTACATGTGTTTTTATAAAGAAAAGAGGCCACTTAAAAAATAAAAAAATAAAAAAAGTTCACCACGGTCAGTTTTAACACTCGAACTTTATTTTACAATATACATGCATATTGCAACAGATGCATTAATATTTTTCAATTAAATATTTTTATTCTGCAACTCAAGAAATTGCAACATTTTCAAAAATCACGTATTTTTAATAGGATCTTTGTACTTAAACTTTGAGGCATTGTAAATGATTCCAACCTATCGAGCCACGAAAAAAACAGAATCTTCAAAGGGAAAATTTCGAACACCCCTGCTTCAATTATTCTTAGGATCCCATTAAAATAATAATGCATGTCCGCTAGAGAGTCTCATTAACTACTTTTATCGAATGATCCAAGAGTTAATAGTATTAAAAAAATCGAGTAATCCACAATTTTTTGTCGTTGTTTTTATTTAATTTTGACACTTAAATTTTTCAAATTTTACTTTTTTTAAAGCAGAGGAAAAAAAGAAAAGATTATCTAGACGTTATTATTTAAGAGAACTTGATAAATAGAACGATTGAAAATTGAATTTTTAACTTGTAAAAGAAACCTGCCACGTCATTGAGGAAAATATATTCTTTCATGTTTTTCTCAAAATGTAGTTTTTTAGGAATCAAATACACTTTCCTCAAAATCTACTTTATCCACTACATTGATATTTTGCACAATGAAATAAAGTTATTTCATAACAGAAATAAAGTTTCCCCCCTCCCAATAAACACTCAAAAATTTCAAGTATCACACAATGTTTGTATAAAAATTATGAGACATTTGAATCATAATTAATAATCTTTTATTAAATTTAACAGCTCAAATTATAATTACGTTCAGTGTATAGAATGTTATGTTTATGAGTACTCTGCAACTTTTTTTAAGTTTGTAAATGCAGAGGATTTTTCACAAGATGTACCTAAATGCAAGTACATGACTTACAAATGCAAATGCTGCAAATGATTAGTGATTTCTCACGCATAATTATTTATGCATATAAATGCGATTTTCTTTCCATGAACAGATATATAAGTATTCAGATAACTGAATGTTGAATTTTGATTTCAGTTTAAAAGAGTTAGATTAATTAAACTTGGCCTGAAATAAGCTTGTCTCAGTTACCTAAATTTAGAATTCGAGGAACAAAGCAAGAAATTAGAATTATAAAAGGTCGAATCATAGAAGTTTTTACTGTATTAAATTTATTTAATTAAACTATTTGTTTAACTAAACTTTTTTAAATCATCGAAATTTTATTTTTAAAGCACAATAATTTAGCGGATTTATTTTGGCAAAAACATAATCCATATAAGAAGAATACTTAAGAAAAAGCTCCTTTATTTTTTAAAACCAAATCTTCCATTGTTTATATCTTAGCATCTTCCTATTCTCAGCGACAGTATACGACTAAAAAAAATTAAAAAGAATACACGCAACATACACAAGTAAAAAAAAAAGTATGCAATGCGCATATATATATATATATATATATATATATATATATATATATA
>BMAW01121919.1:791863-892527 GCA_019974015.1 Nephila pilipes
ATATATATATATATATATATATATATATATATATATATATAAGAGAAAAAATTGAAGCCTGAGGCAGAGAGGGAAAAGACAAAAACAGCAGCTGAAAAACATACACCTTTTTCTCTCACCATCGTTAGGTCTGTATCAATAATGACGATTCTTGTTTAATGTTAGTGGATAACAATCGCCAATTATCGTGGTTCTTTGTAATCGTATTTGAGCAGCGACTGCCTCACAAGAGGTTTTTTTTGTCTTGGAGGATGTGAAAAAGGCTATAAGATGCAGATCGCCAAGTTAAATTAGGTCTGACGAATTGAAACGTAAATTTGGAATGGTTACACACGTCCGAATAAGCATTGTTTTGTAAGAAATTTAAACATGAAAATACTTGGGGAAAATCGATTAAAAGAAGTGCAATGAAATGATTACTGCGTATTCCTGTACTAGTGCGCCTCCCAAAAGTGTTCTAAAAAAATAAAATGCCTCGATACTTCGGACAGACAGGAACAAAATTTGCATTGAACAATTGAGTAGAAATTCCGAGTTCTAAAAAATTCGCGCGTAATTTGGAAATGGTTACCACACACATATTCGAATACCACTGTTTTGGAGAGACTTGAAACATGAAAAAAAAAAAAAAAATCAATCAAAAGAAGAATGAAATGACTGCTGAATTGCACTAAAGTCTTCTAAGTTCTTTCTTAGTTTTCTTCTTAAAAATAATTAAATCTTAAATCTCCCGAAATAAAATTCTTATTAAAAATCAAGTATAAATTCTAAGTCTATATAACAAGAATTTATGCGTAATTTAACTATTGGCTATCACACGTTCGAAAAGTATTGTTTTTAAAATTTAAACATGACAATACTAGAGAAACATCAAAGAAGTGTAAATGAAATGAGTGATGTATTATAAAGCACGTGTTACTTTCTTTCAATTCCATTGCATTTTTTCGCACGTCATTCAATTAGCTGAACTCGGTCGTGAATCATGACCTTGAACTGACTGTCGTTGTATCTCAATTAGTATTTTGACACTTATTTTAATAAAATAGTTATATATAGAATGAATTGTGCAAAATTTTAAAGCAACTGCATTATGATTTGCTTCGTGCCATTTCACTCGGCGAACATTTTGGCATATTTACAGCAGGGGGGGGGGGAAGAACCCTTGTTAATATAGATAGATACTATTTTCAATTGGCGTTTAATTAATTTTGTTAGGTAACCGAGATCTAACAACGCCTCACATTTTAAAACTTGCATCATACTATTTTAAAAATTTAATTAAATTCAAAGCTTTAAAATTATTATTACATTCAGGTAACAGGGTATATATAGATATGTTTATAAGTACTTAGAAAATTTTTGAAGTTATAAATGCAGCAAATTTTAAGCAAGATGTACTTAAAGAACACGATTTTCAATATAAGTATGTAGCTATTGATTAATACTTGCTTATACATTATTATTTATGAATTTTTTTTACATGAAGAGATATACACATTAGTATATACAGGCATCAGATAGTTAAAATATGGCTTACACTGCTTCAATATTAAAAAAATATATAGATTATTTGAGCTTAGAATAAAATAAGTTCATTTTTCCTTCAAGTCTAAAATATTCATTCAATTCCACTGCATTTTTCCCATCGCATTAAATTTGTAAAAGACAAGTTATGTTTTGGTGTTTCAGTTCAAGTAGCTTCAGAAGCAGATCGTAAACTTAAATTAGCTTTGTCAAAAGAATTAACGTGTAATTTGTGGAATTACTTATTTGCATGAAGTTCGAAATAGCATTGTTTTTGAAGATGTTTCTCAAACTTCCACACATGCAAAAGCGTGCCGGAACGGAAAAATGACTGTCGTGAAAAAACGCAAGAAACACTAAATCGGATTAAAATCATGCATTGTTGTCAAGTGTTATTAAAACAGGTTTTTTCCCCCATATCTTTTTGTTCCCTAATGGATTTGTGGTGTGTGGGTTTTGTTCTACCAGCTACCAAACTGTTTCATTTAGACCACTGTGCATACATAATACAGGAAAGGAGAATATTAGAACATTAAAATAGTGCTTCAAATGGACAGTTACAGGACTTGGAGGTCCGAATAAAAAAGGGGGGGGGGTAGTTGCATCAAACTTCCTACTTAATTTTCTCAAAAGATCATGAAATTTGTCATTGAATCATTTATAATTTTTTTAATTACTAAGCCACAATTAAAGTATTTTAACTAATTGTTTTCACTCATTAACACAAAGGCAATTGAACGGTTGTTTCTTTAAACACGTACTTTAGAAGAAGCAAAAGAAAGGTTTTGCAAAGAATTTCGTAATTTTAAATATCGATGAAGTGGCCCCTCCAACCTTCTGCACTACTCCAACGGATGAGTTGCAGTCCCGACAGTTTTAATGTGCATCAGAGTTCGAACCCAGAACTCGCCGAAAACAACGCAGGCCACCAGTCCATGACAACCGCGGCCTCCTAATATGGTGAATATAAAAATTTAACCACACAAAAAATTGTTCACAGTGTCTCCTTTAAGGATATGGTGAGAATCAGAAGTGAGAATTAATACTGATAATGCATTTTTAATAGCGCTAGAATAAATCATGAACAACTGAGGTGCCATAACAGACCAGGATCATAACTGATTTGTGGAGGCTTTAAATTGTGAATGTATGGCAAAGAGCAAAATCAAGACAAAAAGTGAAATTCTAAATTGGAAGACAGAAGGTCAGTAGTTCCCACCCTTCACTCAAATAAAAAAAAATACTGTTCATTCATTGTATCTGTTCGTTACACGAAATAAAAAAAAAATTAAGTTACGACGAATAAAAAAATAATATACCTGCGGTTGGCATGGCAAAAGTAAACATTTAAAAAATGCAATGAAGTCTTCGATGATCTCATCATAGTGATATCTTTGTTTTCACTCTCGTTCCAAGGTTCATACTTTAAGGTCAAGGAGATTAATACGGAATTTCGGAAAATTTCGAATTTTGGAATCTTTTTGCCTTGAAGTAACAAGAATGTCATCCGTAAATGAACTCAGCTTTGAATAACAGAACAATATGTTCTCAGTAAGTGACGATGGAAATCTTAAACGAGGAATGATATTTGTAAATGAATTCTATGTCAATGATTTATTTGGACCCACTAAATAATGGGTGTAAATAATATTTAATTTAACACAAAATAAACATTATGCCATTCTTTAGTGAAATTCGATTTTAAGAACAATTCAATTTGTTTCGATATAAATAATGAAAAGAAAAATATTTAAAGTTGATGACAAACAGAATACAATTGACGCAAATGAATTTTAAGGTGCCGAACAAACCAATTAATTTCCCAGTAAAACAATAGAAAGAAATTTAAAAAAACAAAACAGGTGAGACGCAGCAAATAATAAAGTAATAACACTTGCAAAAATAACTGTGATAAGATACCAGTAAGGGTTACAATTAACATTGTACTCAACATCATTTCATGGCACGTAAAAAAATATGCAAGCATCAATGATCTACTTATTTATGCTAACTGGATAATCTATAACAATAAGATTTAAAATAAAAACTTTTTTTTAAAAAAAAAAGTCCCTCCTCGAAATCAGGATGAAGACTTGGAATATCTCACACCAATTTTTACTTTTGATTTTATGCAAATAAGCATAATCTACTTTTCAAAGTGGAGAAGTTTATAATAACTCTCCATTATTCATTTTTTAACTTTTAAAATATCCGAAAACTAATTTCCGGCAATTTAAGAAAATAATTTACAAGAATTTATCAATTTAATTTCATATAAATAATCATGATATAAATATATAGAACAAAAAATAGAAAGTTCAGAAGAACAATATACAGAATAAACAGTTTCGAAAATTTAAAAAAAAAAAAAAAATACTGAATAAACAGAATGAATTAATATATATAATGGAAACAATTCTTAAGAAAATATGAGAAGATAATATTTAATACATAATACAATAGAGAATTATGAAAATTGAAGATTCATCAAAATTAGAAAATCAAAGTGAAATATTTTTTTTTACAATATTAATTTGTTCCTCTATTAGAATACTCCATTAAAACTATTTTTCTCAAACAATATATAGAATACTTGTTTCCGAAAAATCTTAGAACAATTTGCTGATTCAATGACCCTGAATGACAATAACTAGAAATTTTCACCTTTAATTCAAATTTTCAATTAATTAAGGATAGTTTTAACGAACACTAGTAGTCGCTATTTCATAAGATCACCAAGACCATATCACCGAAAACTAATAAAGTTGAAACAAATAAATAAAAGTAAAGTTTTTTTTCCTCTATTTTTTTAACTACGTCAAAACGGACCCATAAGTCACATTTTGGAACCATTCACAAAACAAATATTCATAATCTTATAATTTGTCTTTTGTTAACAGCATTCATTAAGCTTGAGGCGAGATAGAAAAGCAAAACAATCGCATGTTATTGAAGATAACGATCCGTGAGTTATTATAAACTGCTATGTAAATGTGATAAAATAAAGGTATATCGGAGAAGGGGGGAAAAAACAAACCAAACGTATAAAATCCTTCAGGAGGAAAAAAAGGGGAGAAAAAATGTATTCGCTAGAATCAAAAGTGCGACCACCTAGCTTCAGAGAACGACAGGCTCGTTCAACAAATAAAAAAGGGGGGGAAAGATTTTTTTTTTCTTTTTTTTTCCGTAAATAGGAACACCTTGAAACGCCATTACATTTCTTGGACCGCTTTATTGCAACTGATTTACCATTTTCTGTTTGAGCAATCTTTATATCAAACCCCTAGTGATTCAGCAATAAAAATATTGTAGATCACATCGAAAGAAAAGATACACTCCCTTCCCCCTCTTTCCTTGGCACTGTGCCAAGTGCGTAAAAAAAGTCGTACTGCTACCTTTTTCGCTCCCACGAATTGCAGAAAATTAAGTAGTATTGGCAAGAAAAACGTCCTACTAAAGAAAGAGGACGTGAAATAAATATGAAACGAAATCGGATGATGAGAATATGTGGTACATCACACTTATTGCCTCTATTAATATACTCGTAATTTTAACCTTTTTTTTTTTATTATTAATATAGTGTTCTTTTAAGGGAATGTCAAACGTCTAAATTACTACTTTTTTTTTAAATAGAAAAAATTCCTACCCGTTTCCTCGAACGTGAATATTTTGGAAACAATTATTTTTTGAAAAAAAAAACCCAATACATTATTTACACACTTTGATATTCCCTCACATATATAATTTAATTTTTTAAAAAAATGTAATAAAAGTTATACACCAATTCATTTGCATCCAGTGTGAATGCTTCGAAAACAAATTTTTTTTTAAATAATCACATTTAATTATTCACATACTTCCTTTATTAAAAAATTGGCGCAAACTTTAAACATTCCAGAAATTAATATGAAAAGATCGTATGACAAAAAAAAAATCGTACTTTTCACATGAAAGGTCAATCACCGCTTCGAAACTGAATATAAAATAAGAAAGATTATAAATGACAATTATCAGGTGTTTTCGAAGAATAAGGGAGGCGATGAAAAATTTATAACTAAATAGTAAACTTACAGTACATAATACGCTCAAATAATAGAAATATATTCCGCATATTAACAGAAATGAATTCAATTAATAGTGATTTTGAGGAGCAACAAAAACTGAATATATGTCTTATTGATTACTTTTTGTGTCTATTTAACTGAAACATTCCATTATTTTCAAAACAATACACAAAACATTCATATTTCAAAAATCAAGGGGAAAAAAATTCTAGTATATCTCTTACATGATACTAAAATAATAAAAACTCGATATAAAAATAAACGCAACACAATTTATTGGCGATGTAAATGATTAAACTAAATCAATAGTAAGAGTTGTACCCTTTGTTTTTTTAAAAAAAAATTAATTAATTTAAATGATTTTCACACACACACAAAAAAACCCGTTTCATAGGCACATCGAGAATCACACACACATTAATTACGCTTATCCAATTAATAATCAGTCAATTAAAATAACTTATAATATTATAAATATAAGAATCGATTATCTCACAAAAATGTTCCTTATAATAACACTTTTTTATAAGTTACATATTTAATTCAAATAAAAAAAATTAATTTTAAATTTCTATCAACAATAATTTTACAAATTTTGATTCATAACTCCCAGTTTGAAATTTTTATCTTTTTAATATAATTTTAATAGCAATTTAAAATTATGCGTCAAGCAATTTTTAAATAATCCAATTAATCCCTTTAAACCCGTTGATATATCATCACTTTATAGCATAGGAAATAACAGTTAATCGTAGTACCATCTACATATTGTTTGAGATACCAAAAGCAGAATCCCTTTAAACTGTCCAATCGACTTCCCTAAGCTTGTTTTTATAGGAAAAACATTTACATATTTTAGTTCTCAAAAGAAAAAAAAAGGAAGAAATAAAAAAAACAGCCATAATGGATGGAAAAAAAATTATTTCACAGAGCGTACATCACAAATACTCTAAAAAAACTCCACTCTCCTCTGAATAAAAAAAATTTCAATATAAAATAATTAAAAAGTCTGATTAAATAAGATACGTATTAAAAAAAATACGATACAGAGATGAGATTCCGAGTAACAAATTTGTCCTTTTTTCCTCCCTTTATTCAAAAGTTTAAAGAGCCTATCAAGATACTCCGAAATAATGACCATGACATTTGGCAAGTTGCCAAAATAGCGGAACACACTAATCGCATTTTCTTCCTACGCTCGTGTTTTTCGGGCCAATAAGCTTTTAATTCGTAACAAAATTTGAGAGAAAAATCTTATTTACCTAAAAATTTAGATTCAAAGGGGTAAAAGAGAGCCCGCCAAATTACTCAGGTAAACATACATACAATGAGAGAAACTTTTTCTCCGATTTTCAAATAAACGAATCCGTTGAGTAAGAAAAAATGTACGAAGAAATATGAATTTTCAAAATTTCTTCTAAGTGACATTTCTTGCCAAAAAAGAAATTAAGGTTCACTTCAGTAATAAAAATGATTTTAATATTTTACCAAAATATGATTCATTATTGGTGAGTAAAACAGAACAAATATATTAATCAAATTTATATGACAAAGACAAGAAGCATAGGTGGCAAAACATTCAAGAAGTTTTGAATTTGCAATTGTCAAAGAAGGAAAGAAAATTAAACATTTTCTTTGAAAAAATTTCTGATAATCTTTTGTTTCAGAACAAGCTGGAAAAAAATTGTAATGAACAATAGTTTTTTTTTTTAATCGTATTTGCTGTCTAAATTACTTTTGTTAAACTTAAATCAAAGAAAGAACCTACAAATTCAAACTTTTTGCTTAAATAATGAACTTAACCTTTGTCTCTCACCTTTTCATAACTCTGAATGAGCTCTAAATAATAATAATAAAAAAAAAATGAACAATTGCTGTTTAAACATTAAAATTACTCAAACTTTGATAAAATTTTATACATACATTCAAAGAAGAACCAAGAAAAAAAATTTTTTAATTTTATATTACCTTTTAAGGCTTAATACAATCTCCCTCTTATGTCTTGTACCACATAATATATAACAAACAAAAACTAAAAAAAAGGAGACCTAATAAGTTGATTATCTGTGTTTTTAACTGAACTACGAAACATATATATATACTTTTATCTTGTAACAGTGAACATTAATACAAAAACATATTCATTATTCTATTCAACAAAAACATATTCATTATTCTATTTCCCCCTTCTTTCACATGGAGTAAAGAAAAAATTTTGAGTTAAAAATTAACTGTGATAAACAGAAAATAAAATTTAAGCTACTGTTACTTTCAACTAAATTATCTTGATTTTAAAACTTCATATTTAAGTAAGGTAAATAAAATAATTAGTAATAAAATAATATTCTATTTTAAATATCTTTCAATAACAGAAATAAATTATCTTTTCTACAAACTATTTGAAAATCAAGACAGATTATCCTGAATACAATATTAAATCAATTGTTACTCATATCTTGATTTTTAAAAAAAAATACCCAAAAAAAGCATTCAAGAATCTCTCTTGCACATAATTCAACAGTTATAAAAATATACAGTCCCAAAGTAGTTATATTCTTAAACACTTTTATCTAACTTTTGATTTGAAGCATTTCAACTTCAATATTCTTAGAAATTCACCCATTATGTAAAAGGTGTCTAAAAAAAACTCAGAGGAATTCTTTTCTAGAACAAAAAATTCCAACCAACCATTTTTTCCCAAAACAAAAATGTCACCTCACAATCTATTCTCACTGATTGAGAAAATGGTAAAGAATACAAACTTTTAAGCAAACCATAGCAGCTCCTAATAATTGAAAATCGCACAAAATGCAGTAAATGAACTATTTCTCAGGAAATAGATGTCCTGACAAGATCTAATTAATTAATACACAGTCCATTTCAACAGGTTTGATTTCCCAGGATTCCATTTGAAATCTCATGCACATATGAACCAAAAAATGTCTGGTCTCTTTTCCACATGCTCGATTTGAATTAATACCCCTAAAAATTTCTACGAGGGCTATTAGCAACAGCTTCAGTACATTCTCTTCCTTTGCAAAATTTCCACAACACAGTGCGAGAAATTTTTGGCCTATTTGAATTCAACATGTAGCAAACTCCATTATGCAACTCTTTGATGGAATCAGAATTCAAACTCATGACTTACAACAGTTATCATGAACTTAACTGGCTACAACAATTTCACTAACACCTCAGAAATAGAGTAACTCCTTGGTCTGATTACTCTAAGATAATTGGAGGTGAAATAACGCTTGGACTTCATAATAAATGCTGATCATATTCCTGTTTTTTAATGTTGATAGATATATCAAAGGAAGCACTGATCAACAGCAATGCATCAATATGGGGGGGGGAGGAATGGATCTTCATCTGAATGATTTTGCTTATAAAAAAAAATACATCAGAATTTTAGAAAAAATTATCATCATTTTTAAACGTACAAACAAAGCTAGCAAAGCAATATGAAAATTTAATTTTTTGAATCACAAAAAACTACTGGATTCAAGGAGAAAATTTAGATTCAAAGAGAGATCGGTACATTGAATATAAAACATATCTCTTTATAACTTAAATGAGAAGAACTTCTAACTGTGCTATGCATATTTGATTCCTATTATATAACCCCCAGTTTATACATATTTTGATTCTTATTATATAACCCCCAGTTTATACATATATTTTTTTTTTTAAATCAAACATATTTTTTGTCATTTTTACAAAAATTATGCAGAAATGAAAAATTCCATCAATATCAAAATCAAGATTTTTTATATTAAATTATGTTTAAACACTAAATTAAATTACATTAAACAAACAGTCAAAAAAGAATTACAGATTATTATACCGTTACACAAAGCATCTGTTTTGACATTACAAGCACTTTTCTTCACGCAAAAATAAGGAAAATTCATATGTGTAAAAGTTTGAAACAAGAGTTAATTGTTTGCAATAACTATACTAAAGATTCCAAACAGTTATATTGCATAGCATAATTGAATCAAACATTTCAAAGACTGAAAAAATTATTTCAACAAATATTATCCAAGAGTCAATAGTCAATCTTTCAAAGAAAAATTAAAATGCAAGTGAACTAACACTTTAACTAAATCCTGATATGACATGGCATATGAAATAGTCATTGTACTGGTTCATCACAACAAACATGACTTAAAAAAAACCAACTAAAACATAAATTACTACTTTAAATAACTTAATCAGTTAAGAGCCCATTAAAATTTGCTTATTTACAAGGAATTTCTAATGATGCACATTTCTCAAAACAAATATGATGACCCCAAAATCATGGGAAATTAAAGATTCAAGTATGACTAAAAAGTTAACTAATTTCAAACCAAGAGAGGAGAAAACCAGAATTGTGCTGAAGCCACAAAGAGAATTTTTAAAATTGTGTGAGATATGAAAAACTGAGTGACTGAAGTTAAAACATAACACAGTCCATAGTTTGAGAAGACATCTGTACAAATATTTACTCTGATATACATTAAGATAGCAGAATATTAGAGCAATTAGTTAAATGAATTGAGTCAATAAATTGAAACCTTAATCAGTAAACAGAAATGCAGTACGTTAAATATTGTTCATAAGAACATCAAACCCATTATACAATTTTTTTATGACAAAAAAAAACTTTAAACTCATTTCTACACATTTATATCAAATGTATATACCTAATCTTATATTAAGTTAAACATAAAATATCTTCAATTATTAAACATTTTGAAAAAAATAACTGTCAACAGTTTCAAGACGCAAGAGCAATGACCTTTAACTGTACTCCTGAAGATTCAGATATAATTAAATAAAAACTTTTTCATTCAACTTCTAAGTCATGAAAATAAATAAGAACTATTTCAAAAAATTTTCTATTAAATTTTTCAAATTATAAGCTACTTAAATACTTTCTTATCAAAATTACATGAGATGGATATCAAGCACAAGAAAATGCAAAATCAAAAAAAGGGAAAATAAAGAAAAACTAAATGACATTAGTATCTAATCTAAAAAATCTAATCTGCATTAAGAAAAATTGAAAAATTAGTTTAACAATATTATAGGGTATGAATCAGATCAGAAACGCATTTATAATTAACAAATAATTCTTAATACAAGTAAATGATGCACAATTTTCTAGAATAGAAAAATAGTACTTATGAAAGAATAAATAAACTGTTGAATTACATAATGCAGATAATGCTTGCTTAAAAAAGCAAACGAGTTCAAACACTTTTAATTTTTTTTAGGTCATGCAAAACATGAAAGGATGGATGAGAGGGAAATAACGAATATGCTCCAATGCAAAAAAAAAAAAAACTGAAATAATAAATTGGTAGTACTCATACTATTATTAACCTACAAGGATATTAATTCCATGACACATGATCCTTACTATAAAATTTACTCATCTGTCATATTACATGAATTTATTTTTCTTTTAATTTAAAATACAAGATTCAACACCTAGTTTCTTTCACCTAAAAATTTAATATGAACCAAGTTTGCTGAATTATTTATATTATTTTCATAAACAAGTTAAATGATTATCTTAAAAATTTATTTCCAGAATAATTTTTTTAAAAATTTTCTTAACAGTTTTAAAATAATTCAAGATTATTCTGAAACATTATTTATGAAAATATTACTTTGAAAATTGATACAAAAATTAGTCATTGTTCATATATATATATATATAATATGTAACAATTTATTCACTGCAATAATTTTCTTCAAATCAAGATTAAAACAATTTTACTATATTTTATAAATGGAATATATATATATAAGATTAGTTCATGATTTTTACACAGTATAATAATGATTTGTTCTTTTAATTTTTTGAGATTTTCTAAAATTACTACTGATTATAATGTATTAATGTTAATCAACATTTAATTTTCATTTCATATTGATATGATACTTGTAAACATACATTTTTCTGGTACCATTAAAGTGTATATATGACCGAAACCTTATTAGAGCTTCAAGTGTCATCTCTTAAAATATTTCTAATAATATCGAAAAGTTAGTAAAGTTACATAACATTTTATGAAATAAACATCTATTTATAAATATATATAAATGGAACAGAGAAACAATAACAGCATTTCATCAAGAAATTCAACCAATAAAAATTATCCATCTATCCAAAAAACAACTACACTAAAGTTGAATCTAACACTATAGGTAAGAAAACAGCATCCAAAACATTGACAACAATAACAAAATGAAGATCAAAATTACATGTGTAATTCTTTTTAATAGATGTTCAAACATTGAAAAGGATAAACATAGGAAAGATATTTTAGGGACAGAGCAAACTGTTTATTATGATGGTTCGACTCGGTATGTAGAAGTGGTCAATTGTTTACTTCCCGCAACGTAAGCCCCCCGAAAAAAACTGAGAAAAACACTCTGACGGTTCGAATGGGCTTTGAGGCACGCGAATTTGAATTACTAACTCTTGTTTGACAACAAATTAAAATAAGAAGAAATTACAAGGCTGATGTAAAACACAGCGCTGTGCATCAACTGCTGGGCAGAAAGAAACAAGAAAAAAAGGGGGGAAACTCAGCAGCGGGTAAGATTACAAACACTAGCGGAACTCTTCTCTAACTGTTTATAAAGCAATTTGTCACCGCGAATGAATATTTCCAAACCCCGAGTGACATTTAAAGAGCCATTTGACTCGAAACAAACATCGTTTAAATCGGGAAGAGACAGATTGGAATGAATGGTTAAAAACAAGATCGTATGCCAAAAAACAAAGGGGGGGAGGGGATCCCTGGAACAATTTTACGTTCGCTTCATCATCCAAGATACTTCGGGAAAAACCGACGTCACAAGCCCATGCGCAAACTATCCGTTCTGGTCAAGATAACCATTACTGCACTACTAATCAGGTGCGTTAGCTATCATAAATAGTAGAGGGGTCGGGTGTCAGGGTTCTTGGACATTCCATTGGGGTGATGGGCCCCCGCAGTGAGGAGGAGGGGGGAGGGGAAGGGGGTCAGCCATGATAGGTTGACCGACCAAAAACACTTCCGTTCGCGAAGATGCTCTCGCGCTAGCTCTACATATACACACGGTAAAGGGAACGCGTAAAGCTGGAAATAGGGCACTTACCTTCTCCGGAATCTATTAGTAACCCTATTATTACCAAACAATAAAGTGATGATATTCTGGGCGCCATAAATTCTCGTTCCTGAGAAACTCCATAGAAATAGTTTATCCACTTTCAGCATGAGGTGGTGTTACGGGAGTATGAATACATGACAGAGACCGCTTCACGCACTCTACAGTAGTTTGTTGTTGCGCGAGCCATTCTCGCAATGGCGACTCCCGCCTCGAATATAATTCTCGATTCGGAATTCAATTATTCTTCGTTTTTTAACTTTACAAGCACTCCTAACGGTCAATGTTTTGAACAATATGAAAAAGTTGATTCCAACTGATCACAAACTTTATTCACGGAATCTTAAAAAATAATGACGTTGTACGTTTGTAGTAAAGGGGTGATGCCCGATAGATGGAGCAGCGTGAATGGAGGATGTAAACGTAAGTGAGCGGCATTCCCGCCTAAATGCTGCACAACAAAAGCGCGTGGGTTGATATTTAGTAACTATTTTCACTGTCAAGAATGCGAACAAATCTTTGCTCTGAGAACTTGGGGACATTGTAGGAAGATTGCACACACACACTTTGACAGGAAGAGAGTTTGAGGTCTCTCGGGTCTGTGGTTTAATTGAGGCAGCCATTTACTTTTTAAGCGCGAAAAATTTTTCTTTTTTAAATTAATATTGTAATTATTTATGTATTTTAATTTGAGAGCAAAACCGAAAAAAGTTTATTAAAGGATATGTAGTGAATTTTGTTGGTGAGGAATGACAAATATTTTCCTTTATTCGGGGTTGTTTTTAAAAAAGAATTACCATTTATAATTATAATAACATATACCATTAAATATTTGAATAATTTAAGTATTAAATCACTAGGTTCTACACTTCCGTAAAAGAAAAAATTTAATCTTTAGATGATTTTTTTTTTAGTCTCGAAGGTTTTAAATTTTTTAAAAAAATATTTTAATACAATATATATATATATACACGTTTAATATAATATAATATTTTAATATATGTTGTTTGTGGAAGTTCACAAGGGTTGTTATTTTTACATATTTTTTGAAGTCAACTTTTAATATTAAATTTATTTCCAAAAAAGAAAATTATTCTTTTATTTCAGATTACAATAATTTCTTTCTTAAAATTAATTTTGCGATAAAAAGGACTTCAAAAAATAGATATATTTTAAAGAAAAATTAAGACACATCAGAATAAATTGATGAGAAAGGAAACAAAAATAAATAATGGTGAATATGTAGTGGAGTAATTGGTAACCTCACAAAAAAAATTTAATTATATAAATTTTACAAATGCTATTTTTCTAACAAATACGCAAAATTAGCCGCTGATGGAAATATTTATATCCGTATTTAATTAATATTATAACTTAGGTGTAATTCAGATAAATAATCCTTATTATTTTTGAGACAGAAATATTTATTAAGGGCAGATATTTTCTTAAGGTGTATATACTGTGATCATGGCAACTAATGGGTAAATTGAAAAACTAGAAATTTTGCATTCAACATCAATATTTTAAATCCGATCCTTATGTTATGAATTCCCTATTTCGAATATTATTTTAAAACGTTTCACTTCTAGACAAGATATCAATTTTTAAAAATTTCGCTTAGATTTCATTTCAAAGCAGTGGCAACAGTAAATCAAAAGTGGTGCTTTTTTTATATGTTACCATGGCAACTGGTGGGTGACCAAGTTTTTTAACGTAAATTTATGAAGGAAAAAAAATTATCTTCGCAATAATCACCTAAAAGGTTTCAGTGAATTCATTTTACACATCAAAGCAAACTTATGTTTTTGTTTGGTTTTTAATCATTAAAACTGATTGTCAGTAAACACATGTAAAATATACGTTCTTCTCTCCCCCTCGCTCTTCTTAGAAATTTACTTATGTTGAGAGAATTTATAACTAGGCAAAGACATTGTCTTATATCAAAATACCAGTATGTTAAAAATAGAATACCAAATGTCAAAGTAATCATAGGATATTTGTTTGAAAAAATATGTTTGAAATGAAGAACTTTTTGATAGCGTTATGAAAAGAAATATATAATATATATGCTTCTGAAAAATAACCATTTCTTGATTAAAATTTATCCAGAATTTTTAGACAATTTTCTTAATAAAGCGATATAAACGAGAGAGAAAAAAGAAAGATATAGTTAATTTAAAACGCGAGTTTGTTTTTCTTATTTCGAATAATGAAAAGAAACACAAACGGCGAAAACATTTCATTGCCTATTAAACGTTCTTTAACTATCTTTATCTACACACTCGACATCTTTCCTCTTCTTTTCTCTGTCGAGCTGAATCATTTCGGGTTTCCCTGCGTTTTCGCAAGTAGCGGAACAATAAATATGAAATAACACTTAATAAAACTGAACATAAAACTATATGATGTATATAAAATAAAAAATAAAAATAAAAGTTCTTTAAATTATCCCTCATGATTTGCGTTTACGAGCAGACGATCGTTTATACATTCAATCCAATTCCTTTTTTTGAATCGTAATGGATGTAATCCTTAATCTGATATTCGCCGAAAATATCTCAATAGAATAGATTCACTGCTACTGTGTCATTATCGGCTTATTTAAAATTCGTGTCAAGTGGACTTTAAATCGCATAATTTTAACACAGAATAATGTTGATTGGAAACATGAAAAACGTGTTGTTACGCATCGTCTGTAAATAGTTTTGCTCTTGAAAATCAAATTTCTTATAATTCTTTTGATAAATATTTATAATGTATAATTTTTTTTTTTTTTTTTTTTTTTTTTGGTCTATGGAATTATGTATAGTAAGTACTCTATAAGAGGATAGTACATAAGTGAATAAACTGGATAACAAAAAAATTCTGCATATTAGTAATAAGAAAAAACTAGATAAATAGGTGCATTTTATGTGAATAAACATATTAATTGAATAATTTTTTTGAAATTCCTTGAATTTTCATGTATATTAATAATTTGAAAGAATTGCATAAATAGATGCATCTTAAATGAAATAAATTGATTGACAGAATAAATTCTTTGAAGTCCCTTGAATTTTCAAGCAGATAAACAATTTTAAGGAAATGGATGAAAAAATACATCGTAAATTGAGTAAATTGGAACGAATAATTTCTTTTTTCAGAATTCCTTTAAATTTTCTCTCATAATATTGGGAAAAACTGATTAAATAGATTCATTTTATATATAAATGAATGAATTTCTTCAATAATTTTGACCTGGGTTCCACACATATCTTCAAACAGAAAATCTTTTTAAGAGGATATTTCATTTTTCCCAGGGATCTTGTGGCATGTTTTTGTGAATTATTTTTAGATTTATGAAGTTCTATTGAAAAAACAATTCAGTTTTGTAAATAACAAGATAAGCGAGCACTATTCATTCGGTTTCAAGAGTATCTCTAGACAAAAATTTGATTTATGTTAATTTATATGCAAACATACAACCAAATACTTGTAAAATAATAAAACTAAATGAGTAAATATTTAATATAACAGCGAAATTAACCATTTTGTCACGTGATTCTGCAAAACATTTGAAAAGATAGAATTTTATTGTTAACGAAACATTTTTCTATCAACTTTAAGAAAAACAGAACCACATTACGCTTAATTGGGTTTGATAAATATACTAATAATTGTATATAACTAAAGTAGAGCTAGTTTCTCATTAAAATATTAACTTTAAATACTGTATGTAGTATATTTATATATAGAAGTAATCATTCTGCGTATACTTTAAAAAAAATGAATGTCTCTCAGTCAAAATTCGTAATATTTTTTTTCGTGAGAATTCATAATAAGTGAGATAATCGTCGACACGCGCGCGCACGATAAACTCCGCCAAGGAGATATGTATTAATGCTATAAAAATTGGAAAGCTCCATTACGAAGACATGTCTGATATCTCTCATATACAGAGGTAAAGTATCCTTTTTATAATACTGAATGTATGCACGTACGTAAGTTCGCTCTCGCTATAAAACGCCAATGATTGTTGCAAACTATCGCCAAATGGCCTTTGGGCCGCTGGAGGTTTCTGCAGTAAATGCTAATATTTTGTACAAAATATGTAAACACGCTTAAAGAGTGAAATTTGAGGTTTACGGCTCAAGAGCACAAGCTGGATATTCTGCATCATATATTGTGTATCTGTGATCTAGACATTTAAAAAATTGTGAAAAAAGATTTTTATTAGTTGTCAAGGAAAAGGACCGCAAATAGAGAAGAGTCGCTAGGGTATCCCGGGAACGCATTACCTGTGTGTATAAAGGACAGTAAAAACCATTGGAAAGGAAAAGATCGCTAGAATATTTCGGGGTTATGAAGCCGGTACTTATCTTAAAAAGGTAAGACCCAGAAGGTGTAAATTCATTTACATCATTTCAAAATTACTATAGAGGTCGGTTATCTAATTGAAACAAGATTTAAAATGAAAATGGAGCAACATGGTTAGTGTCGTACGCTTAAAAAGAAAAAGCGACTTGACTGAATGCTACACATTTTACGTTCTAAAAGTAAAAAAGATAGTTGATTATGTTCCAATAGAAAAATCGCTGGAGGTAGCAAACATAAAGTTCAACATGTCCTGAAAATCCCTCGTTACTCTTAGGGGACCGTTTTGAAAAAATTCATGCTATGAAAAATTATTAAATGAAATTTTAATCATGAAGGATTATAACTTCAAAATAATGTATGTGTCTCTGTGTGTTTTTTGGAAGTTTTTTTATTCCTTTCATCCATTCGTATTTTTTTTTTTTTTTGTTGTTGTTGTTGATTTTATTATATGCACATACATAGGCGTAGCGAAGGAGGGGAGATGTGGGGGCTTGTAACCCCCCATCAGGATTGCTATATACTGAAATTTCAAAACTGAAACTTTTTGATACTGATTTTTTTTTCGGGGAAAAATGGTATTCAAAATCACGTATTTCACATAAACTTTCTTTGCACCTTGAAAATAAACAATGAGATTTGAAATTAATTTTGAGATACGAGTTGAAGTGGGATACCTCACCCCCCATGAAAAATCTCTCGCTACGCCCTTGCGCACGTATTGTAATGATTTAACAACACCTATTCTATCTGTTGGTATACATTATAATGATCAATCCGGAGAGCATTAAGGATTAAAATTATAATTGTATCTAATTATCACCAACATTAAAGAAGAATATAGAAAAGGAAATTAATCTTTGTGCCCATCTTAGTTCACACACATTTCAAGTTCCTTACGTTAATTCACAAAAACAAATGACACTAATATTCGCTTTAATACTTCAGAATAAATGTGTTCGACTTCTATTTCAACAAAATATATAGAGAGAGAGAATAATATTTCAATGATTCGATAATTTAAATTTCCGTAATTTGAGACCGTAACTAGAGCTGCAATTGACTCCGGCGTGAGATGATGTGTGTTTATCTAGTAACGCTTCTTTCTTATCTCGGTCGCAACTCTCATTAAAAAAAAAAAAAAAAAAAAAAAGTCTTCGTGATTTGGATAAACAGTCATTTAGATTCATCTATTGCAAATTAGACGAGCTTGTTTTCGATGTCCACATTCATGCGTAAACACCGCATATTTGAATGAGAGAGAGAGAGAGAAAAAGGTGACGTCCGTGCCTGCAATATAAATAATTTTTTTAATAAAAAGCCCACGTGTTTCTTATCGTGGAAAAAGCGAATGAAACGAATATGTGTTTTATTTTTTTTTTATTTTCGGTAAGACTTGTGCGCATTTTTTATTCGAAAAAGGAGCAATAACTGAAAAAAGTCGCGAAAACTAGATCTTATCTTTACACAAGCCTATGGAGAAAAGATGGAATGTGATTAAGAAATCATACGGTATTTATCTTCACAAAAATATTTTATATGAATCGAAAGCTTTTTCAATTGAATAAAAATAAAACAAAATGCATTCGGACCCAGTTAACACCTCAGTTCAATCAGATTTTTTTTTATCTTCTTTTGTATCGAAAGTGATCAAAGGACATGTGGGTTCTGGTTTCATAAAAGATTCCAACTCTACCTCTGCGCTATTTTTTCCCCTCGAATTTAGGTATCAATTGTCTTATTTCTCTCTCGTGTTCCTAATTCAACTCATTCAGAGTAAAAGTTTGCAATTGTGAATTGTAACCTTCGTGGCACGTTTATCCCACGATATATAAAATAGAAAGAAAAAAAAAAAAAAGGAATTTATGCCTTGCTCTTAATAGTAAGTATCCTGACGTCAATGTAAAAAAAAGATTAATCTAAATCTTATGAAATGGGAGCCGTAGTAAAATCTCGAGTTAAATCTTAAAAAATGCATTTCTTTTCGAATCTTAAAAAACACACTTTTAATAATTAAAAAGTGTTTAAATTGAATTGGGAATGTGAGTTTTAATTTCTTTTTTAGAAAACAGAATAAATTACCTACATATTATTAATACAGCAATACTTGTGCATTATAATGACATGTATTGATTTCAACTAAAATAATAACCAAATTACGAACTAACCATATTTTATCAAATGCTTTACTCTAAACAAAGCTTAGGTTCGAATATAATGGCATTTTAAATTTAATATGCACTGTTAACTACGTTGGTCTAAGATTATTCTTGTAAAAACTCCATATGTATATGTTTTTACTATCTATTTATTATGAATCTCTGTGATTCTTTCCATTAAAAAAGCTTTTACGAAGACTTTAAAAATAAACGAAGTAAAACAGAAATTTTAAATTTTTATAAACATTTCTACTGAAATATTTATATTCATTATTTTAATTTTTATTAACGTTACCACCTTTAAAAACTCAAATTAATTTTTCCTCTAGTTTTTATGCAAAAAGAAACATTTGTATTTCCTGTCTTGACGCAGATTTGGATTTGGCAGGGGGGGAGGGGGAATCAAAATGTGCATGTTATGAAAATATGAGAAATATACAATAAATGCATATCTTTTGCCTGAAGGAACAAGTTGAATATTGGGAATAATTACACGTCTATATGTAACTGGCTCTCAAAGTATTCAAGTAGCGCTTATGGAAGTTAGAGGATTTAGTTAATTGTTTAAGTGTGTCATCATCTGATCGGGACTCGGAATGTAACCATTATTGATAATCTGTTTTATTACTCAGAGCGATACTAATTCAAAATAAACAGCACAATACTTGAATAAGTTAATTGAGGTACTTATTCGCTCCCGAAATATGTCAAGAGAAAGTTATATAAGCCACACCACGAAAGTTAAGAACCACGCAATAAAAATGGTACATTTACAATTAATTTAAAAATCTGCTTAATATAACACTTACGTCTTTTCAGCATCTTTTAATTTATTGACACGTACTATTTAAAATAATATACATCTTAATAGACAACTTTAAAAATATTTAAATTTTACAGGAATGTTTACTATAAAAAATAAAATTTGATGAAAACAACAAAAAATTATAATGATGAAATCTTAAGATTTGTGTTTAATGTGATGTGATCATGACTGTGCTTATTAACGTCGCACTAAGAAGCAGCACGAGAATTATTGGCGGTGGACCTCATAATTTTGAACCTCAGTTAAGTGACGAGGACGACACCTGAGCTGGTTCCTCTCTATTCAAACCTTTACATGCCGCCTAGGATGAACTTGGGACCTATACCAGATTTAAAGTGCATGAACCCCGTCTTAGTGGCAACAGGGCTCGAACCCACGACTCGACGAAAATTGCCGGGTTGCGAGTCCGCGATCATGATCACTAGGCGACGGCGGCCACAGATTAGTCTTTAAGACGAGTTACATTCAAAAAAAATTAAATCCATTATTTTAAACAAATTCCCAATACGGCATCGTTTATTGGTATAAAAGAAGAAAATGAGTGATAAAGGACAGTTGTGTTTGCTTGAAACGAAAACGTTAAAGTTTTATGCAGTCTAAATTCTTTCATCCCAATAGAAGCTCGAAAGAATTATATTGCTTAATCACAATGACAACTCTGCCTTTACTCCGCTTGAGAAGCCTTTAAACTACCTTTCTGTTATGGAAGAGCTATATAAAAGTTTTATGATATTTAAATATGAAAATTTATAGTCTCATGATGTATATTTAATACGTTTATATCCATATTTACAGAAACCTTCGCAGTTCAACATCAAATTTTTACCGTCTTCAAACGATTTTGGGAAAATATTCGAGCATTACACTAATAGTTATACGGCTTTGAGAGTAAAAATTCGAGACAAATACTGATATTTATCAACAATAAAAACTTTCGAAAATGTTTTTTTTCCCTTCAAAAGAGTTTAGAGATAAGTAAACGCTATATTTTCTTTACCAGTCAAATGTGGAGTTATATATACATTTCCTAGAACGGCAAACTATTTAAATATTTGTATTCACTTCAAAAAGATTAATACTATTTTCAATTATTGATGATTTTACCAGTATTGACACTTTGCAGTAAAAAGTAAAACACTAATATTTTTATGAAATTTTTTAACGAAAACAGCCCTAGAATGTTTTTTTTTTTTATTTTTGAAAAACGAAACAGGTTTCATAATTCCTTTTAAAAATGAAGATATTTTGGTTACTTTACGCATACTTCGTTGCTATACTGACATCAGTTTTAAAATATTATATTCAATGAAATCTTATTTCAAATTCCTCAACACTATCAGTTCTCGTCACACTAAACTAATGCATAAGGCCACAACAGCTACAGACCATTCAACCGGATCCAAAGCTGCATCCCGAGCACTTCCCCTACTTGGCCATCCAGAAGAATTCCTCTTTTCTTTAGCCTTACAGCATCATGTGGTCCTTCGCCTTCCTCTCTTTCTCTTTCTTTCAGGTGCCCATGCCAAAGTAATTCTTGTATTATTACTTGATGGCATTTCAAACAACACATTGTTATTTGTTCGATATCTTAGAAATATTTTGAAATGCTAAATGAAATAGTCTGTTATACATTTTAAATTATAATTCATGAAATTTAAAAATATAAGTGTGAAATTTAAGATTTTTGAACCAAATATTGAGGAAAATTTTCTATTCTTAAATTTAAATTCAAATAAAAATATCCTTACTAAAATTATGACACAAATTTTTTTTAATTAAAATTCAGATAATTAATTTCGAGATTTTCCACCTAGATAAATCATCAGCCTCAAAAAAATCACTTAAATTATTTATGTACAGAAATTTAAAGAAGAATCAACCTTCACTTTTTATTTTATCATTTTTAATTCCTGAATTTTTGAGCCCTAATTCATGAATTCATATTATTTTGAAATCAAAATATATGAATTTTTAAATTTATGTATTTCCTACTTCAATTTTTTTCTAGAACTGAAATCAGTTTGATTAAAATAACAATCAAGAAAATATTAAAATAAAGTTTAAAATACATAGAAAAATTCTACAGCTTAAAAACTATCTAAAAGAACATCTTATGTATTATGATTATTTTGTGTTTACATTTATATGCATTAATCACAGAAAGTTTAACTAAGTTTAATATTATTTTTAAAAAAATTGTCTACTGAAAATTAAATACTTCGTATTTTACATCTGTTATAAATAGAAAATTCTATATTAATAATCCTAATTAAGTAAAAGTAATTTTATATTATTTTCATTCATGTACCTTGAATATTTCTAATACAGAAAAGGAATTGAATTTAAACAATTCTGAAATTAAATTCTTAAGCGATGTTTGTTGTACAAACAAGAGAATTATTAATAATTAGTAGATGATTAAAATGGTAAGAAATATATCATCTACACTAGAAATATGTATACTCGCAATGCTCATTGAAAAAAAAATATAATGATCGCTTGAACAGTCTTTCAAAAATATAAAACATTAAAGTCAATAGGTATCTAAAAATAAAGTAATAATCCACAAATACAGAACTGTTTACGTTCATTCATTAATATCTGAGAAATAGTATTACGAGCGTGATTATTTTAATGTGCTATGTATTGGAAAATAATTATTCCCTTTAAATAATCTGCAATTTATCATCATTAAAAAACACATTGAAAATGTTTGAATGTAGTTACAAAAACTAATATTAATTAACTAATCGGATTTCGTCGTAATTATGAAAAAAAATAAAAAAAAAAAAAAAAAAAAAAGGAAAAAATGCAGGATCAAAAAGGTATTTTCTTTTTAAAATAATTATTCACAGGAAGTTTACAAGGAACTTTATCGGATGGTTAAAAAACAAAAGACAGTCCGTTACGCCAACACTTGGATAATAAGGCTTCGGAGTTAAATTGAAAGTTACCTGTAATGTCACTATAAACAGGTGTACTTGTTTGGAGACGACTTGTTTTTTCTTATTATAACAGCTACGTTTATATCGTATGCTCATTTTTATTTTATTTTGTACAACTGGAATCATTTTGTTTAATACAGACGATTGTTTCATGCTTTTTGCGCAGATGAATTTTCGCATTCTTCAGGTTTTCGTTTTGAAATGAAGCGATTTAAGTGCATTTACTATTAATGCGGTGTTTTTAAATATTTTAACAAGTTAAGACTAGCTGTAGTCACCTACTTAAGTTGATTTTTCTGGTAAATTATTAATTTATTTACTTAAAATATTTTCTTTAGACAAATTGAGTATCCGATTTTAAAGATGGGGAAATAAAATACATAGTGTGTGCTTAAGTTAACTCAAAAAATACAAAATCTCAGCAAAAATTCAGTTAAAAAATGCAGCATAATAGATATTAAATTTTATCAGTTTGAAAACATGTAATAAAAAATTATTTAAATTTTTCCCTACTTAAAATTTTTCCCTTCGAAAAATAACAACAAAAAAAAAAAAGTGTATCCGTTAAAATATTGTATTAGTACTGAAAGTTATTTTTCCACGTGAATCTAAAAAATAAAATCAATCAATTCTATTTTTAATGTACTGGAATAAGTTGCGATAAGACGAAAGTAAAAAGAATCTGTTAAGACAAAATAATGAGACAATGAGACAAAATTTTAAAAAAAATTATCATAAATCAATAGAATAAATCGAAAGAGTTCATCATGATTGTTATTTTTAAAGAATGTGATATTAAAAATCATTATTTAATATTTGTTCCCATTTACATAGTTAAAAGTTTATAAAATAGACTCCAAATCAGTATTTTAACTGTTACAATTTTATGCCACGTAAAATAATACTTTTTTATTTGATATTTCTAAGAAGAAAAAGCAAGTTAAACATTCAATAATCTTCTGTTGAACACTTCATAACTTTGAGATAAATACTGAGAAACATTAGTTATTTCTATACATTCTAAAATTTCCTTCATTTATTTCCTCATGTCATGTTAAAACAATCTTTATCAGTGTTGAAAGCTTTCGATAAGAAGTTTAAAAAGCGGTTTAATATATCTAATTAATTTGCCTTTTTATCTGCAAGATCGAAACATGATTCCCATCAAAATCAACGCGAAGTATTTTGTTTTATTTATTTATTTTTACTTCAATTTCTTTACGTATTAATCTCGAAAATATCAAGCCGTACGAAAAGAAACTTAAGTAACTGTAAATATTTTAATAAGCGATATTTAAACTTTCTCCGGTTTTAATTGTAATGTCTTTATTGAAAGATTTAATAGGCCTGATCAGTACCTTTTTTAGAAGCGCATTGTTTTTCTAGTATTCATCTATATGGATATTTTTTGTGTTGGCACGAGAATTCAAATTTAATAATTTTGTTTTACACATATGGTCCAAAAGAAATCAAACATACAAATTAAAATACACAATTAAGCAACATACAGTTTTTCATCTGTATTTTGTTTGCTTATTTGATATTTTTTATATAAATTCATAATGACATTTTCGGTAGCATCCTGTTTGAATAATAAAATTTTCTCCGCGTTGTATATTTACTGTGAACACCTTTTAGGAATATCCTAACGCAAAGTATGCTGATTTCAGATGTATTCACCACGTTTAGTCTGACAGATGATAGCATACCTTAACAAGTATCCTATTGTCCCGACTTCCACACCACGTGGTCGGTCGCAGTAATCGAGTGGTCACGTTCGTGAGCCCGAGGTTAGCAACTTCTCAGTTGATCCGCATCAAGTTCTGATTCCACAAAATACCTGTCGTGTAGAAAGTCTGATCGTTAAATCCGTCGGGGCTCAAAGTGCTGTCGTTGGCGTGCTGTGGACGTTAGAAAACTGAAGTGTTGTCCTTGTGAATTTTCATTGGTTCAAATTACAAGGCCTTATCCTCGGCAATAGCCCTCGTATCCACTCCAATTGCTCCGCTTAATCATTACACTTCACACCAACGTGAGGACTTTAAAAACCAGTTCTCTTTGACGTGCAACAACCCTCATTATTGCGAGTGCAACGACGAGTGTTTGGGGAATCATGACTCTCACATCCATGGCTCGTCTTGAACATTGATACCTTAACCATTAGGATACCACGGTCAGGTATACTTTCTGTATTGCATGCTTTCGATTATCTGTTTCTGCTCTATACGCTTCGTAATTTTCAATCACTTGAAATGACGAGGTCGACACCCGAGCTAGCATCCTACTCTCCAAAACAACGATTTTATTCCTATAGTGCTTGTGAACGCAAAAAAAATATCTCGTTAATATAACAGTTAGGAGAAGAATGAAATTTTAAACAAGCCAGCAAAACAAGAATTACTTTTAAAAGAAGATCAAGTTTAATATTAATATAAGAATTTTGAATGGGTTCAAAAATATCTACTTTTGAAGACAAATAGCTTTGCTAAGACAAGTGAGTGTTACCATTGTGTACTGCCATCTGTTTAACGGTGTCAAAATAAATTTGACACTGATTCAAAGGTTAGTTTTGGTATGTTTTCGTATCGAGTTGTCACCGTCATTGAGACCTGGTTTCATCATTATGCACCGGAAACCAAACAACAATCAAAACAATTTATTGATTCAGTTGAATCTGTTCCAAAGAAGGTCGAAGAGGTTATATCGATGTTTTTTTTTTTTTTTTTTTTTTTTTTTTTTTTTTTTTGAAAAGCGAAATGCGTACTACTCATGGATTTTTAAGAAAAAAAATGAACTTCAGTGGCAATATTACAATGAGTTTGTCCATTCCCAACACAGGTACCTTTTGAACCCTTCTCGTAAGAAACTTTCTTTTTTTTAACTATCAACCTCTTTTTTAAGTATCATGTAAAACTGTGAAAAAAATGCGAATGAACAACACTATTTATTTGTTTGTGTTTTTTTATTTTGTACAAAAAATATCACACCCACAGATATATATATATATATATATATATATATATATATATATATATATACAGGGAGGATGTTGAAAAAGTACTTGTATTTAAAGATAGATGACATCATTAAGGTAAATTGTTACCATTGAATGCTGCGATCTGGTAAATGGAGCCAAAACAAATGACATTGATTCATAAGTTAGTTTTGATTTGGTAGTCATTTGCTGCCAAATCAAAATTTGACTTCTGCCGCGTCGAGCTGTCGACGTCATTTTGCAATTTTGTATCGGGTTGTCACTGTCGATGAGACCTGGATTCATCATTGTTCACCGGAAGTCAAGCCACAATCATACTGAAAGGTTATTTCCGTTAAATCTACCCCAAAGAAGGCGAGGATAACCTCATTGGTCGGAAAAGTTATGACAAAGAATTTTTCAGGAGCGAAAGGCATCATGATAACGATTACGAGTAAATGAATCTTAGACAGCTGTCTAGGAAGTCATGTTGCTTATTAAAAACAAATCATTTTCGATGCTACGAGCACCGTCTCTTGGAATTTCTGAGGACTTGTTGAACGATCTCGAGCGTTTGTTTATTTATATATATAAGGACAATCGAAAAGTTCTGTCCGTTTGCGAAGTGAAAGAAAATAAAACATTTTTAATACTTTTAATGAATTATATTTACTGTACAATATATTTTCCGACGTTACTAGGATTGGTTTATAAACACTTCAGATTGTACCTCGTGAGTTAAATGAGAAAAATTTTGGTTAATCGAATCGTCACATGTACATTTCAGTTTGCTCGGCTCGAAAGCAAACCCATGATGGACCGGATGATAACTGGTGATGAGAAATGCATTATTTTCGAATACATCGTAAAGAAATGAGCATACATGCAGCATAGACTATTTGTCCCTTCCATCCCTAAATCGAGAATGAGCCTGGAGCATGCATATGGCGGGACGTCCAAGAATCAATACATTTTTTGAAACCCAACAAAAAACTTAATTTGGAGAGATACTGCCAGCAAGTGGATGATTTAAACGAAGCACTGAAAGAAAAGACGCCGGTGATGTTCGGTATGAAGCACATTACATTGCATCATGATAACGCCAAACCACACGTTGCTTTGACGATTCATCAAAAAATCACAGAGCTAGGCTGGGAATTTCTGTCGCATCCCCCATACTCCTCAGACCCTCTAATTATCACTTGTTTTTCTCCCTGCAAAATATTTTAATGGAAAAAATTTAAAACTGAACTGAAGCAAACATCAACCTAATACTACATGAGTTCTTTGCCTCCAAAGACGAGGCATTTTTCAAAAATGGTATTTACAAATAATCGTCACGCTGGCAAGAGTTCATAAGTAACAACAGAAAATATATTGTACAATAAATATTATTATTTGTAAAAAAATGTATTATTTTCTTTCACTTCACAAACAGACAGAACTTTTCGGTAGACCTAATATATATCCTTATAGCATTAATCTACTATAAACTCGCAGTAATTTTGTATTAATCTGAAAATATTTATCACAATTAATTTTATCTACAGTCTCAAAAATATGGCCCTTTCCTACCCATTTCTAGTACTGAAATGTCTCTTAAATATACGAGGGGATCTGAAATTAAAACTGAAAAACGTATTTTTGTTAGATCCAGCAGTAAAATCTCGATAATATCTCTGCGCCCTTTCTAAAACTGAACAAATTCGAAGGTCAAAGGAATTTTAAAATCAATATTAATGCCAATTTCCCATTAATGATTAATTTAATAAATTAAAAGGTAGTTGAAGGAGGGGAAAAAATTAAATTAACGGATGAAAAATAAATGTAAGTAGAAACGGAATCAAATAAAATGCAAATATTGAATGAATATACACTCCTCCTTTATCCCTAAAACGCTCCTTACGAATCTTCCATTGTTCGATAGTCAAGAATCATCCTTCATTATATTTTTAAAACTCAACGGCTTCCAACTTAATGAATTCTTTAAATTAAAGTAACAACTTATTATTTTTAAAATTTAATTTAATTTAGTGCAAACATCCATTTAATCACGGACAATAGGAATTTAATCAGGTTCAAACTCAGATAGGAGATAAAGGCCCACACTGGGCTAGGTGCTCCAAAATGAACTTTCACTACGAACAGTCTTCTTCTGTCTGCTCCTTCAGGATGCGCGCCGCTTTCTCGTTCACAGTTCAACGGATTCAAATTTTGTTCCTTTAACTGCCAATATCACCTTAGAAAACAGTCATATGGCGCAAGATCCGGTGAATAAGGCTGATGGCCTAACACTGGGTTGTTGTACTTGGCAAGAAACCTCTTAACAGACAATGCGGAATGATTGTCCCTTCACAATTCGGGGCGCTTTTTCCTTATTATTTTTAGGAGTTCAGCAAGAATGAGAATATATTAATGTTGATTAATAGTTTGACCTTCAGGAACCCAATGAAGGTACACAACTATGAACCATACTCTCATAAATATCGAAAAAAAAATTATATTTGCTTTGAATTTCCAGTGCATGGATTGGCACTTTGTTTCAAGATCATAAGTAAAAAACAACAACTCGTCACACACTATTATCCATTCCAATAAGTTTGAGTCATTTCTAATGGCATTCAAAGTGTCAGTACGAACATTTTTGCGAGCTTCTTGTTGTTCAAACGAGAGAATTTTAGGCACCATTTTGGCACACACTTTTTACGTGTTAAAATCAGTTTTTTTTTTTTTTTTTTTTTTTTTTTTGGAGAATTCCTGCAGTCTCAGCAATCGCACGAATACTTAACCGAAGATCAAATCGAACTAGATTACCGATTTTTTCGATATTATCATCCGTTTTTGAATTCGAAGGCGACTCAGGGGGTAATCATCTTCAACTTCTTCTCGGCCCTCTTGAAAACGCTTAAGCCACTCAAAAACACGAACACACGATAAACATTCATTGCCATATATTTCATTCAGTAAATTATAAGTTTCAATAGCGGGTTTTCCAAGTTTCATGGAAATTTCTGAACAATTCGGCGCTCACTTAACATTTTTTCCGGCTAAACAAACAAATAATTAATGCGAACAAAGGTTACTGTTATACGGATTTGTTTACATGAGCGAAAGGCACTGCAATCGAAGGAGAAGGCTTCACGCAAAACAGCTGTCGGTCGCTGGGGTTTGGCGCAAGCATATTTCTTCCGCAGCAGCGTAGTCTCGTTATTTAATATCCACACCTCGTAGATTATATAGTTACTAATTATTGAAGCAGTTATCAATATTCTTCACATTATGAAAGAAATATAAAAAAAAATTGAATAAACAGGAGACATATTTTCAGAAGTAATGGGGTTTAATTTAAAGTAGAGTTCATTCACTCGAAGATGGGAATGTTGTCAAGATATTAAGAAAATCACTAATACGAGAATAGAAACAAAACTGAGAAGCAATACTTAAAACTACTTGAAGCTGTTTCTTCTTATTTTACGGTTAATATTTCTGAAATTGACGCATAATTACATTGAAAGAGAATTAAATCACTTGAGAACTAATTTCAAGAGGTGAATAAGGAATATAAACGACCCTTCGTTGTTGCGAAAATTGCCTAAACCACCATTTTGCTTCGCAATCTTGATGACAAAGACATAAATAGCAACGCGAGAGATTAGAAAACATCGATTTGTTGGGTTCGATAAAAGTAAGTTCTCTCTCTCCCGGAGAAAAATACGAGTTTTATTTTTTATATTTTTTCCCCATCGTTTGTTGATTCGGAGCTCGAGATCTTCATTATTGCGAAATGCTAGATAATATTTTTCGGTGTATTTCGTAAGGATATGGACTGTGGTTTCCAAAATAATTATACTTTTATATTTTCATGCACACGAGAATAGATCATTATATCTTGGTTTGGCTTTTACGGAAAGACCATAAATTCTCTAGTGATGAAGTTGAACATTAATCAAATGAATTCTATTAAATCCATTTCAACCTTTCTCATAATGAGTAAATAAAGCATTTATTGGCTTAAAATCTGTTATTTCTTTTGAAACACATACTGTCGTTGTAAATCTATGTAATGGTTTCCTCGAGCTTAAATGAGTTATTTCATAATTTTCAATTCCAATCAGCCAGATTTCCAATTTTCTACTTTTATAAATATTAACACATAATTGCAACATTGTTTAGCTATATTTTTCATTGAAATAATTAGATTACATTTTCCAAGTTCCTTTTCATGATAAGAAACTGTCATTACGTTTATATGTTTTTAAGGAATACAACAAGTAGAAAGTGTATTTATGTCACCATTCATGCCTGCTTTCACCAATAATGAACTGAACTTTCAAAAATTTGCAACATCAATGAAAAAAAAAATATGGTATTTTTATTGCAATAAATTAAAACTCACATAAGACATTAAGTATTTTTCCTTGTGAGATTAATGTATTATCTTTGTTATGCATAACGAGGAAACTAAGGTAGGATCGAAATAAAGGATCAACTTATACTCAGAATTTTAAGACAACTGTGAGAACGCCATGGTTCTGAAAATCTTCGAACTCTTTCTTCATTTTTTTTCTTCTTGGAATGTTTTGATTTTGTTATTTGCATTTTGAATAATTAATGTAAAAGAATATATATGTGTGTGTGTGTGTGTTTATTAAAATTTCACAGGCAAGCCTTAAAGCTTGTAAATTATATCATACATGAGGAAAAGAAAATGATAAATTGATTCATGTGAATGAATATTGGCTATCAGTGAAGTGTAGCATAAACCCTTAAAACATGCTCAATAAAATTCGGATGGAAGAAAACTTGATGTTTCTGTAACTTTTTATCGACATCGGTTGATTGTTCGTTTATTAACGTTGCACTCAAAAGCAGCATGGGAGTAATTAGTGAGGGTTAGCTTTATTTTGAACTTCATTCAAATGATGGAGATGAACCTGAGTTCCAATAGGGTGCAAAACAGATCTAGCTATGTTGAGCCAAATATTTGTTTAAACTGTAGACTAGGTAGAAAAGCGGGAGACAAATTATTGGTGGGTAGAAAGATCGAAAATATAGAAGGATTTCTAGGATATCTTGGGGGCATGTCACCCATGTTTACCAAAGACAGTAAGCCCCACAAGAAAGAAAAAGACCACTAGAAAACCTCAGTGTTATGATGCCCGTACTTACTTAGTTATCACAAGTCTTGAGGTGAAGACTTCGTCAGATTTAAAGTGCATCAGTCCCATTACACGGTAGGTCTATAGTGGTATTAGGAATCAAACCTACGACTCTACGAAAACAATACCGACCGTGAGCTCGCAACCATGACAACTTGGCTACCTCAACCACATAACTATATTCAGTCAATTGTGCTCATGGGAAGATGATCAATCGCTGAGGTACATGTATCTTTAAGAGTGACATTACAAATCAGTCTTTACGAGATTATCATTATGTTATAATGCATTTTAGAAGTATTCTTCAAGGTTTTTTTAAAGTAATATTACATTTCACACACACACACACACACAAACTGATTTATTTAACGTGGAAGGTATAAGTGAAATTGTGGTTACTGACAACAGAAGACAGAGAGAGAAAATTTCAAATGAAATTTCTTAAAAAACTTTTTAGATAATTTTCTTTAAAAACGCATTTGTTTGAATATTATAATAACTTTAATAGTAACTGCATTAAAAGTTTTATTTTAAAACATTTTATTTTCATATTACTTATATTAATTTATTGATTTTTGAAAATTCAGTTACTAGTCAGTCTACGTAAGTATATAATTACTTTCAATATTAATAATTGTTTTTCTCCCACAATTAACGAATTTTGATTTCGATGGGTTCTGAAGCAGAGTTCCCATTAATCAGGTCTTTATAATATAAAAATATTTTAGAATAGAATTTTTCAAAATTTAATCATATGATTTATCATCATGCCATTTAAACAGAACTCAAAACCTAAATTTTTAATTATTTTACATCCCTTTTTAATGCATTTGGATTGTTGCAAGTAATATTATCTTCTTTTATAACTCTGGAAATGAAAAAAAATGGAACATTAAAGAATTGTTTCGTTAAATTAACAAATAATATTTTTGAAGCAAAAAGTAGCTATTTCACTTTTAGCAAAAATATACTTTGAGGATTGGTTTATATTATTATATGCTATGTGAAATCTAAGATGCAACATCACAAGAAAGTAATTTATTTCCTCTTAAAAATGATGTTACTCGTACAAAGCATTTTTAGTTGATTTGTAGTGTCAAATTCAGATTTAACATTTAAATGAATAAACAGTTTAAAGTATTTGTAACTTTTGACATGGTATTTGACAAAAGATTTCTTCAGTTGTGCAATATACACTCAGGAGAACATTGAAAATAGTGCACCAAGAAGGAAGCGAGCTACAATGGCAAAACTGTATAGTAGTTGAATGATGTCCGAAATAAAAATGATCCTAGCTTGGTCTAAATGAGCAGGATCACACACCCTGCAGCAGCGCTGCAATTAGGAATTGGGTCCTATGTAAACCGGTGCATTATGCAAAATTCATAGACGTAAGGATCTCTTCTAACTCTATGATGACTGTAATAAGCAAAGAATGTCAGGTAGACGTAATGGGAAGATATTTCTCAGTTGGAGATAGGCCCTAATGATTGGCATGAAAACCGGAGGCTGGTCGACTTACCGTTTCAATTGCCAGGTCGATCGTTCGGAGTGTGCCATCAGAGCAAGTTGGGAGCTGTGGACCCGACATAGTACCCACATGCGAGGAACCAGGTCTGAAGTGACCAGGAAGTCGACGAGACGAGAAGATCAATAGATCTTGCGGGAAGCAGTCGTGGGTCTCACAGTGACTCGTTCTACATTATAGTCAAAAGTAGGGGCACCTGTCGCCCCCCAAACCGTTTTCAGACGCCTTGTGGTAGCGAATCTGCAACCCAAGTGTTCTTTTCGTTTACTGTCTTTAACGTCAAAATATCATCAACTCCGTCTACAGTGGTGCCAAGTTAGAGTGACATGGAATGTCACAGATTGGTAAACCATGGTATTTAGTGATGAATTTCGGTTCGTTTTGGGGACAGATGATAATTGCAAACGAGTGTGGAGCGCCTTGGTGAACGGTATGATTCCATCATCGCTGTCGCGCGACATACTGCCTGCACAGCAGACGTAATGGTTCTGAGGCCATAGCCTATGATAGCCAATCCCCTCTAATTATGGTACGTAGGACCTTAACGAACCAGCGTTAGGTTGATAACATTCTTCGACCCCTTTCCTAAATTATCTTCCAAGGACAATTTTTCTACAAGATAATGCTCGTCCACTTACAGCTCGAGTAGCTCAAAATTTTCTACGTCATGTTCAGACTCTTCTATGATCGGCCCACTCCCCATAGTGTGTGTCCTCTGTAGAGCATTTGTAGGACCAGCTGAAACGCCAGATGCCACCGTGTCACTTTGTACACGGTTTGGAGGTGGCTGTTCGAGATGTGTGGGTCTATCTGCCTCAGGACATCCAATGTCTAATCAACTCAATGCCAGGCCGTGTTGCGGAATGCATTACAGAAGGAAGCGGTCCGGCGTGAAATTGAAGTTGCACTGCATTTACCTAATTGTACACTCGGTGTTTGTTGAATTTTCTTGATATTTTGGAATCAAGTGAATCTCTCATCTGTAATCATTATGTGTATAAGATTCCTTTCAATCCGAAGCTCCTTTCTCAGTGCGCTATTTTCAATATTCCTAACGATTTATAACGATCTGTAAAAGAAGCATTAAGCTTTTAAATACTCCTTAGGATTTTAGTTAGGAAATAAAAAATTTAAAACCCCAGTAATTAATTAACGATACAAATAATCAGGAGAAGTAATTTTGATTCATGACATTAATTTTCTTAAACAGGATATAGAATTTCCTTCTGAAATAAAAGCATCACTATTATTTACTAAAATTAAATTAATAAATATCTTTTTTTATTAACTTGTGGCAGATTTAGAATTAGAGAAAAAAATCCTTATTTTGGTTCCTTTTGAACGTAAGCGTAAAAACAGTGGCTATGAATTTGAGTAAAGCTCAATATTTACAATGCACAATAAAAAGTTTAAACAATTTTAATTCTTTCAAAAACGCTCATATACTTAAATTATTTTACTCCAAAACTTTTTTTGAAAATAAATATCCTTTTCAACAAGAAACAATTAACATACATATAAATCCACAACAGCACCAAATCGAAGTTCACTCAGTCATCGAATGCTGCACATGCAAAATCCATAATCAATATCGTATGATTCACATGTTCACTAATGAAACGTACTCATAATCGTTCATATTATGTATACGAGGTGTGGATATTAAATAACGAAACTGACACTGCTACAGAAGTACGCATGCGCCAAATGCCAGCTACCTATAGCTGTTAAGCGTGAAGTCTTCTCTTAAGAATGCAGTCCCTCTCGCTTCTGTAAACAATTTCGTATAGCAATAACTTACGTTCGCCTTAGAGTCATTTTTTTCGCCGGAAAAATGATAAGTGTAACAATAGAGCAATGTATTGTTGTAAGATTTCACATGTGCGTGTGAAAGTTGGAAAAACTACTAATGAAACTTATAATTTATTGAAAGAAGTGTATGACAATGAATGTTTAACGTGTGCACGTATTTTTGAGTGGTTTAAGCATTTTTAAGATGGCCGAGAAAAAGTTGAAAATGATTCACGCTCGAGTTGCCCTTCCACGTCAAAAACGGATGACAATATCGAAAAAATCAGTAATCTAGTTCGATTTGACCGTCGGTTAAGTATTCGTGTGATTGCTGAGACTGCAGGAATTCTCAAAAGATAAAAAATTCGTGTGTTTTTTGCAAAAAAAAAAAAAAAAAAAAAAAAAAAAAAAAAAAACTGTTTTAACACGTAAGAACTATGTGCCAAAATGATGTCTAAAATTCTCTCGTTTGAATAACAAGAAGTTCGCAAAAATGTTCGTATTGACACTTTGAATGCCATTAGAAATGACTGAAACTTATTGGAAAGGATATTAGTGAGTGACGAGTTGTTGTTTTTTACTTATGATCCTGAAACAAAGTGCTAATCCATGCACTGGAAGAGCCCATCTTCACTGAGAGCCAAAAAAGCTCGAATGAGCAAATCAAAATTCATAGAAAATGGTGATTTTTTTTCTCGATATTTATGAATGTATGGTTTATAGTTGTGTACTTTCACTGGGTTCCTAAAAATTAAACTATTAATCAACATTAATACCTTCTCATTCTTGTTGAACTCCGAGAAAGAATAAGGAAAAAACGACCCGAATTGTGAAGGGACAAGTCCTTCCGCATTGTTTGTCAAGAGGTTTCTAGCCAAGTACAGCATCCCAGTATTGGCCATCCACCTTATTCACCGGATCTTGCGCCATGCGACTGTTTCTTAAGGTGAAATCTGCATTAAAACAAACAATATTTGAGTCTGTTCAACTGCGAAAGAGAAAGCGGTACGGATTCTGAAGGAGCTGTCAGAAGAAGACTTCCATCACTGTTTCGAACAGTGGAAGATTCGCATGGAGCATTGTAGGGATAAAGGAGGGGTGTACGTTAATGGCGATTACAGTAAATACGTGTATCAAAATAAATGTTTTACAGCATCAGTATCGTTATTTAATCGTCATACTTTGTGCATATATCACTGACTGAAGTATTTTCACCTTACCTGGTTGTAAGCCACAATATCTCTTTGGCTGGGAAGAAAATAAAGTACAAACTTTCCATAAAAATATATAATTTTTTATAAATCAAAGAATTCCCTCTCGCACACACACACACACACTATATATACATATACATATACATATATATATATATATCGCACATGTGTAAAATTGTTTACATCATAAATAAAAATATAAGTGGAACCGAACAATTTACAGATGGAAAAACGGAGATTTTTTTAAGCTCTGTTTAAAAGTAACTTAGACCAAATAAGGTTTAAAATAGTTTTCCTGAAAATTATTTTCATTTTTGATTAAACGAAAAAGTTAGGCAAAAATCAAAATTCTAAAATAAATAAATTGTTAAAGGAACAAAATGCACTTTTCATTCATTCACTCAGACAAAATATGCTTCCAAATCTTTAAAAATATTCTTAGTCATTTTTTTTAATAATGCGCTCTTGCATATTTTCGTTATCCGGAATTCTGGAATAAAAGTTACCTTTTTTTCGGAATTCTGAGAAACCTCAGAGGAAATTGAACTAAATTTAAAAAGTACTAAAAGCTAAACAGACATGGATAAACTGATTATGATGTTGTATTTTTTATTTTCCAAAATATTTTAACAAGTTTTCTTCAAAAATTTTAATGCTCTTAAATAAATTACGATGTTAAGGATAATATTCTTCAAGCAGTGCTTTTGAAAGTCTATAAAATATTTTCGAAGCTTTTTTGTTTTTTAAAAAAATGCTAATATTTATTGATAACATGAAATATATTGATATTTTGATAAAGAAAATGTTTTTGGTAGCTTATAAAATATCCAGGAAAAAAATTATAATTATTTTAAATAGGAAATATCCGAATGGTGAGTTATATGCAAAAACGATTAAAGTGAAAAACAATTAATGTGAATATACAATTTTCAGCCATGTGTAGTATTATGAGGTTTAGCCTTGTTTTGTATAGCGTTTAACTCCGAAACATTTTAGGTAAATAGACTCACACAAGAATTACGGCCGTTTCAATATGCAAATTCAAATAAATATTACTTACTAGTCAGTAAGAGCAACCCAAAGAAAAATTTTTAGCTTTCGTTTTTCATCCTTTTATTTTCATAAACACACAGAGAAAAACTATCTTTTATAAGACGTCGCAACGTGTCTTTAACTACACGACTAATCTCGAACCGTGGCATTATTATTTTTTACCAGTTCTATTTTGCGAAAACAGTTTCAGCAAATTATTTAGTTACACAAATATAATCAATTCTTATCTACAAAACGAATTTTTCAAAAAAATATAAAAGTAATCTATCCAAATATATTTAAAGTTATTAATAAATAATTAATGAAATAGCGTAGCTTTAATTACAAGACAAAATTTCAATTCTGATATTATTAATTTTTATAAATTCTATTTTACAAAAATGGTAACAGCAAACGATTTACTTAAACAAGTATAATTATTTTTTCTACCAAACGATTTATCACAAAAATATAAAATTAATCAACCAAAATATATTTAAAATTATTAATAAGTTATTAATGAAGAACGCAAATGATTTAAGAAAAGTTATATATTAATTATTAATAAATAAGTAATAACAGCGGCCTCTAAAAGTAGCTTATAACTTTCAACAACTTCGGGGATTATTTTTATTTAAATAATTCACAAGATTCTTAGTTTGAGATGGGAAAACAAAAGTAAGTCTCAACTTGATGTAAAAAGAATAATCAAATAAATCAAAAAATGGTAAGATATGCAACAAAATAATTTTACTAAAAGCTAAAAATTATCCTAAGTATTTAGTTTTTTTTTTCTTTAATGGAGTCGTTGACAAAACTGAATCCGTATAACAGTTGCAATAATTTTGTCAATTTATCCTCTTTAAGAAGTACTGCTATTTAAAACACCAATTACTTCCTTCGACTTTGTCGAAGAACGTTGTTAAATATTAAACTAGAACAGCAACAACTCACATATACTATAATAAAGTATACTGTTTTCACATATACTGTAATAAACTATACTGTTTTCACATATACTGTTTTCGGTAAATAAAAATAGACTTTCTGGCTGAAGAAGAATCGATATAATTGAATAAATCATACTTACAAAATGAAAAAGTTAAAAATAAGCTCAAGTTTCACAGAGCATAGTTCTTTTATTGAACGATTTATATTTTGTTCATTGTATTTTTTTCTCATTGCAATAAAAACACGGCTCCCGTTACTAAAAATATACTTTAATTCTTCATATTCGAAAGACTCCGATAAGGAGACAAATCTGTTCTTTCTTGTGTGGCCGCGGTAGGTTATTAGTCATGATCGGGGATTATCGGCCGACTTTGTTTTCGTCGAATCGTAGGTTTGAGCTTTGATGCCTCTAAGACTTGCCGTGAAGCGGAGCTGACGCACGTTACATCCGTCGAGTCCCAAGTCCTCCTGTTAGTTTGGTTTGGTTTTATTAACATTGTACTAGAAGCAACACGGGCTATTGGTGAAGGACCTCGTAATTTTGAACCTCGGTCAAGTGACGAGGACGACACCTGAGCTGGCATTCCCTCTCCTAAATTCCACACCACGCCAAGGGAGGATTTTGGGCCCCGACAGATTAAACGTGCATCACTCTCGACTACACGGTGGGTCTCAATGGCATCAATTCGATGTCAACGTTTGCCACGATGCCTTAACTACTAGGCTACCGCGGCCAGTCCTCCTATTGGAGTGGTGTGGAAGTTAAGAGAAGGATGTTTCGACTCAGGTGTCTCCGCGTTACTAGCACAAGGTTCAAAAGGACGGGATCCGTCTCCAATAGTCCTCGTGTTGCTTCTCATTGCGACGTTGATAAACAATCCCATCACATCACATAAAAGGGAATTAATTTTCAGAAAATTAGAAAAAAGATGAATTTCTTTTATAATTAGGAGGAATACGAGAGTGGTTAAGAAATACCCATTTTTGGCAAAAGATGTCGTTGCTGATACAAGTTGGTTTTACAAGGTTGGGATACAAGTCGTTGTGTACTGCTATCTATTCAATGGTCCCCCAAGTCCTTTCTCGTTACTTGACCGAGGCTCAAAACTGATGAAGCTCGTCACCAATAGCCCTGGTGTTAATAAACACTTGATCATTACTGATCATTATCGAAATAATCGACATTAAAACACAACCAATCAATCAATCAAACGATGTACGTTAAATGTGTTGAGGCCCATTCCGGGATGTGTTGTTAAAGTCTCGAAAGGAGTTGCCATCTCTGGTGTTGGCTTCGTTATTTAACCGAGGCTCAAGATGACGAATTCCATCCCCAATAACCCTTGTGTTACTTCTCAGTGTGACTCTAATAAACAATCACAATTATTGTCATATATTATTTATATTATCATGTACAATTTTAACTCATATATATAAATAAATCAATCATTTTTACAACGTAAAATCGGTATGTTAATAAGTTGACGGTCCCGCGATAACACGCCAATGACATTTACAAATTGTCGCCAAGCGAACCTTTTGTGGATTTGTCCAATTAATGTTGATATTCAGTACACATATATGTGCAAAGGTACACCGTTAAATTATTTCAAATTTGGTTATTCAACTGAAAGAGACTTTCCAATGAAAAGGATCAACGTAGTACGTTTGAAAGGGGAAAACAACTTCATGGATTTTAGTTCAGTGTAGTTTTTATTAACGTAGCACTAGAAGCAACACGAGGGCTATTGGCGACGGACCTCGTAATTTTGAACCACGGTCAAGTGACGACGACGACACCTGAGCTGGCACCCCCTCTCCTTACTTCCACACCACGCCAACGGGAGGACTTTGGGCCCAGAACAGATTTAACGTGCATCAGCCCCGGCTACACGGCGGGTCTTTGGCAGCCAAGGATCGAATCTGCAACTGAACGAAAACCGCCAGCCGCGAGTCCATGACCATTAGGCTATCGCGGCCCAACAACTTCATGGAAATACCATCAGTTATGATCGATAGACAAACCGGTGGAGAGAATATATGACAGAGGTTGAAATTAACGAGTTCTGTCACCGATAACCCTCATGTTGCCCTTCTCAGCGCGACTTTAATGAAGAATCACTCACTCCCTTACTCGTGTAACGAGGACGTTGATGCACGTTAACTCTGTTGAGGCTGAACATTTTTACGTAGGGTTGGAGTGAAAGTTTGTAGAGTGAGGTGCCAGATCGGTGCGGTAGTAATCAAAACTTACTATGAATCAGCGTCACATTTCTTTTGATGCGTTTAACAAGTGGTGGAACTCAATGGTTAACACCAACTTGCCTTATAAGCGTGAAACTGTCAAAAAGTGATATTTCTTAAGCCACCCTTATATGTAAGCTGTTCACTGCAGTTTTTGTGCGGCTTTGGTAACCGAGTGGTCACGGTCCATTCACCTATCGATATCGTTATTCTCATTGATTTGTGGTTCCACTAAGGTAGAGCAGAACTAGGAAATTAATTCGTGTATAAGGGCTCATGCACGTTTAATCTATTGGAGCTCTAAGTCCTCACACTGACATGATGAGGGAAAGTGGCATGCCAACTGTGTGGACCTCACCATCTGATCGAGGTTTAAAATGATGAGGTCTGGTGTGTTGATAGCCCTCGTATTACCTCTAACTGCCTTGTTAACAATACATTCAATGAAATATCTATTTTTTATGAGAAGCGTACGAACCAGAGCATTGTAGGTGAGTGAAAGACTCAAGGTTTCTGTCTACTGGTCATTTTAATTTCGTGAATGTAGTGTTAATTCTAAGGAATTTCCATTACCGTCTTCAAGACTTTGTTTTATCTATTTGAATGCAAAAAATTCATTCGCAAAAGAAAAAAAAAAATTAAAAAGCGAGTCTTTTAACCATGGGTTTCCTCTGCTGCGTGAACTTAATAAGGAATTAGACGGATTTAATGACCATTTGGTGACTTGGCGAGAAACTTGGCGTAAAATTTAATTCTTTAAATAATTAGTTTTAATCAATTAATTTTTATAATTTATAGTTAAATTATCGTATTGTCATCCAAAATAATCAACTCAATTAAGCACTTTAAAATGTGAGAATAATGCTTTTAAAGTTTTGACCTAGACAAATTTACAATGTGAGTTAAAGAAAACCCGTTAAAAATAATAAAGGTTTCTGCGAAATTATATTTTCTCCCGGTTTTCGAAATATATATTTTTAATAACCGGAAAACTCAGAAACAATTAATTAAAAGGGGGGGGAATATTTTTTAAGAATCGGAGGAAAAATGTAATTTCACAAAAACCGTCAATTTTTTTTTTTTTTTTTTTTTTTTATCATTTGGATGTTCAAATAGATTAAATAGTATAGATTTGAGGGCGGTAGTACAGTAATTCCATAGGATTAACATTACGTTCAAGAAATCAAAATGGCTGGTAGATGGGAGCCTTAAGTATGAATAATTTGTAAGCATTTTCTTTCTAGATAGTGAATTTTTTAATTTTTTTTCTGATGTAACATTTAAAATTTATTTTAAAAATGTAATAAAAGAATTGTAGTCACTTAACACTACTTCATATAAATATCTCATTTTCATTTTTGATACAATATCTGATATAACAGTTATCCCGTTAGGTTTTTCATTATGTCTAAAAAAGCTGTTCATCGAAATTTTATATACTCTTTCTTTTGACGTTAATGTAATTTTCCATTAATTCTTTTATGCCTTTGTAAATAAATGAAAAACATACGTAAATTTAAAAATGCAATAACAATCAGAATTTTTTTTCAAAAGAAGAATGCCATTAAATGTTCCCGTACGATATAAGTTCCGCGTTAGATGACTTAAAAGCCGAACAGCAAAATGGATTAAGAAAATTCGAAAACTCTTTTACGAATAACAAGATTAAATTGGTTCGCAAGTTCTAATCAAATCACAAAAACGCGTGTATTTTATTCATCAGCATATATATTAATACCTGTTACGCAAAAATATTCAAATAAGGCAGGAACGGAAACGAAATTATTCGAAGAGCTCTTTCAAAATGGGGCTATATTACAAATAGAATATTAATGAAGCTATATGAATATATTTCAGGAGAAAAACATTACAACAATAACAAGAAGGGGGAAAAATCGTTCACCGAAGTAAATTTAGAGACGAGGAAATTTCCCAAAAGATTGAAAGTAATAGTAAAACAAATCTGTCTAACATAGTCATTCGTTGCGGCAGCATATTTTCGTGTATTAATTCCGTTTCCTGCTCTATCAAATTGTATTATTTCCGACAAAAATTTAATTCGCCGTCAGTTGAAATCGTGTTTCATTTGCATAGCTATTCTTTCTCTCTCTTTCTCTGACATAGGTCATTAAGGAAATTAAAAGATATCTTCGAGAACATTAACTTCCGAAAGAATGAATTTGATGATATAACGTAACGGAAGTATTTTAATCTAGATATTTCACATTTTATTATATGTTTCTGTTTTGAAGAAGCATGGAAGGATTAAGGAAAACGCTTCTTTTTTTATTCAACACAGACGGCCTGGCACGCGAACTGCTGCTCAAACTTAGAGCATTTAAATATTTTAATGGTACGGTGATATTGCCTACTGTGCTTATATAATAGTATTCAGTATTTTTGTGTAAAAAAAATTACTTTTTTAAACAAATTATACGAATCAAATCTCGAACTCTATTTCAACTCATTTTTTTCTAAAGAAAAAAAAAGAAAATGCTTACTTTATATCAAAGATGTCAAACTCATTGCTAGCCGCGGGTCAATTTCCGCGGGTCAATTTCACACAGGCAAAAGCCGTGCGGGCTGCACTATTCGAGTATGTAGATAAGGAGATAGTTTTTTTCTTCTCTAATAATATACTTCGTAGTAAGGTGTGCTGTTAATTGCGATTTGTATTACAGTACAGAGGGTTATTCGAAATGTGAATCACACACACCCGATTTCAAAATTCAGTATTTTCAAAAATAAACCACTCAAAATGATGTGTAATACATGACTGAAAAGGAAAAATGTGGCAATTTTGCACTGTGAAAAATAGATGGTCTTCGTGTGTTCTTGATGAAGCTATTCACGAAAGCTATTTTAACAGCTCTCACGGAGCTACCTCGCAGTTGGATCGATCGCAGTAGATCAGAGACTTGATGTTACACAGCTGGTTACCCAAGTAACATGTTATAGTCCCATGAGATTTCTTCCTTTGAGAGTTTGTAAAAGATAAAAAAAAAAAAAAGTATGCGCTGCCATAATTCGCAACTTAAACATCGGATTTCTACAGTATACTACCACTGACACTTTACAAAGTGTTTGGGAAGAATTTACATATCGAATTGACATTATACATGTAACTAAAGGAAGTTATATCGAACACTTGTAAAATATCTTCCGTATTTTCCCTTGAGAAAACTGCGCTACTACGCAGAGAATATTTTGGTTTTATAAAAATATATATTCAGGATTATTTTAGCATTTGTATTTATGCTAACGTATAAACTGTCTTCTCTATCATCTGCATTTTCAGCTATGATTAATCAATGGATGAAATGCATGCCAATTAAAGCCTTTTGGATAATTTCGCGCCTTCATTTTGGGAAAATTATGCTCAATTCAGAGTCAACATGCAGGAAATTTCATCTTACGTTCTTATAAAATGTAATATAACAAAAATACACTGTGCATATATTATCGCAATGAAATGTAATATAATTAAATTAGTTTTTTCCCCTTACCTTAGATACTAGTTTATGCCGAATTTTCGAACCAAGTATGAGCTCCTGTAATTTGAATTCCATTTTATTTGAGAATGATTTCATTATTAATTAACATATAGTATTTTGTAATCAGATTATTTCTTTTGAATAACCCTGTACTTATGTTATTAATAGCGAGACTGTATGATTTATAGTTTTGATAAATTAATAACATTCTTACGTATAAATCGTAAAAATGCTATTAATCTCATATGTAACAACAAGAATAAAATAGTTCCCACTTATATGGAAAGTACTGATATTCTTCAACTATTTTTCGCTTAGTTTTACTACCACCTGTTTAGATAAAGGCATTCTGAAGGTAAGAGTCTAAAATAGATGAGTAGCTGTTAACACAGCATCGTGAAAATTTGTAACAAAAGTCATTATTTTTCCCTTCAACTTTAACTCACCAGGCACAGAATAATTGTCCTAACTGATAAACTTATTTTTCTTGTTCTCTGAAAGCGAAATATTGAATGGTAGACACACCAAGGAGGACAGTAGAAGACTAATGGTGTGGTAGGTATTATTTTACTACAGGCTGCTAAAATATTCCTTACTATATGGATCAGAGAATAGGTGCGTCAATTCAACACGATTACGAACGGTTCATTGTCAAATGCCATGGTTCATTATCAGTAATCGGGTATAATTAGAAATTTCAAAAATTAAGCTACGATATCTTAGTAAATTTTTGTTACTCTCTATTATTCTGTTAAAGTTTAAGTCCCCTATGGGAGGGGCGTGGAAGTTTGGAGAGAGAGGTGCCAGCTCAGGTGTCGTCCTCTTCATTTGACCCAGGATCAAAATTACGACGTCCGTTGCAAAGAGCCCTCGAGTTGTTTCTTAATGCGACGCTAATAAAATAATCGAAATCACATTACTTGCAGTTATGTTGACTGGACCGCAAATACATTCGTTTGTGCCCCACGGGCCCCGAGTTTGACATGCTTGCTTTGTATTCTTCTCAATGAAATGAAAAACTTCTTACTTCATAATTTTTAATCATGATCAGATGATGAAGAATCACGATCAGATGATCACTTTTCTAACTTCAGCATTCCATCCTCGATTGGATGGAGATGGTCAAGACCACCTCTCGTGGCACGTTCTGTGTAAGTCACCGATTCGAATCCTTATTATATCAGAGTGAGTGAGTGTTTATTGGAGTCGCATTTAGAAGCAATACATGGACTATTTGCAACGAACCTTGTCATTTTAAACCTCAATGAATGACGAGGATGACCCCAGACTGGCACCCCAATCACCTAACTTTCATGTAAAGCTTTCGTGATGACTTTCAGCTCCGAAAGATTTAATATTCCCCAGCCTTTCTACTCGACTGGTCTTTAAGTGTAGTCGGGACTCGGAACATACAACGATTGAAAGAATACAAGCCACGAGCTCTGAACCATGACACTTGTGTCGTCACAGCCACGCAATCTAAACCAAAAACGGACTTTTGTTGTTCGTTCTGAGGCAAGTGGTCATGTACACAAGCTCCACAGTCGATATACTACACCAAACCATAAGATTGAATCCTGAATCCATTTAAAGTAGACTTCGGTGATAATAAGTGTTACTGAATGGTATATGGATCGTCCCGTTGGCGTGATGTGAATTGATTGATTGGTAATATAACTTCTCTAGATGCAACACGGACTATTGGTGACGGACCTTGTAATTTTGAGTCTCTGTCAAGTGACGACACCTAACTGGCATCTCCCTCTCCTAATTTTCACACCAAGCCAACGGGGAATTTTGAGCCTCATAAGATTTGTTGTGTATCAACACCGGTGGATCTAAAGTGGCATCAAAACTCGAACCCTCGACTGTGAGTCTGCGACATGACCGTTAGGCTACCGAGGCTGAGGCTTGGCGTGATGTTAAGTTTGGAGTTTTACCAGCTCAGATGTCATCGTCGAACGAGATTCAAAAGGACGAAGTGTTTTTCCTGGAAAGGACGAGGTTGTTGCTCTATATGCGACGTTAATACAGAATCAATTAAAAGGTCAATAAATGTAACTAGATCTCTAGATCCTTCCGTGGTAAAGAGTTGAAAGTTTTGAGAGGAAATTATCAGTTCCAGATATCGTCTTCATCATCTGGACAAGTTTTAAAATCGCCTGAACCGTTGCCAATAGCCCCAGTGCGACATTAATTCAAATACACCAATTAATTCAATCTGTGATACTTGTTGTATATTTTTCATGATATTTCATTTTTAGTTTAAGTTTAGTTTAATTTTTATTAACGTCGCATTAGAAGCAACACGATGGCTATTGGCGACGGACCTCGTAATTTTGAACCTCAGCCAGGTGACGAGGACTACATCTGAACTGGCATACCCTCTGTCCTAACTTTCACACCACGCCTGAGGGACGACTTTGGGCCCCAACAGATTTAAAGTGCATCAGCCCTGGCTACACGGCGGGTCTTTAGTGTCCAAGGTTCGAACCCGCAGCTCAATGAAAACCGCCGGCCATGAGTCTGAAACCATGGCCATTAGGCTACCGCGGTCACCATGATATTTCATACATGGTTGGGATTTCTGACTCGACGGAAACAATGCCGACCGCGAGTTCGCGACCATGTGTAGTAAGACTTATGCACGTTAAACTTGTCGAGGCATCAAGTCTTCCCACCCCAAGTCCATCCTCGTCACTTTATTAAGGTTCATCGCCAAATGCACTGGTGTTAATTCCCAATTGATTATTATCGATCATTGTCGAAACAATCGACATTTTGAATACTCAATCAATTGAACGATACACTTTAATTATGTCACAACTCATCCCTTAGAGTGGTGTGGAAGTTTGGTAAAGGAGGTGTCGGCCTCAGAACTTAACCGAAGTAATAAATAACGAGGACTATTCAAATCGCCCTCGTGTTGCTTCTGAGTGCTGCGATGTTGAAAAACTATCAATCGATATTCGTTAAATGTGTCAAGACTCCTCCTATTGGCATGGTATGGAAGCTTGGAGGGTTGGATGCTGGCTCATGTATCGTCCCTTAAACGTGGATCAAAATTACGAGATCTGGAACCAATAGCCCTCATGTTGCTAGTAAACAATCAATCAATTATTCTTCTAGTGCAATGTTAGTGCAAATCCAGAACTCGTTTTCCTTTCTTCAAATTCGGAGAAAAAACAATAATCATTTTTATGGCAGATAATTAAATCTGTCTCAAGTAGAAAGAGCGACAATAATTTAAAACCAGTTTTGATTAGTTTTTAATTGGAATCGCTGTGTGTGTCAAGTATATTTATAAACTTATTTATTCATTTCCACTTTTAAAAAAATAAGTGTCTTAATACCTTTTGCATTCAATTTTCGTTTCCCCTCTACGGCGTGTTTTGACAGAAAATGCCAAAAGTGGAATGTTCGGTCTTATTCGAATCGCTAATTACCTTTTCGAAGTTTCTTTGAATGTTCGAGGCAATGGATTATTGTGAGGGAGGACGGTATTTAATTTATCTGTTAATGGATTCGGAGAATTCAATTAGAATTCCTTTGTGGATAAGAACGCTACTTTAAAATGATTTTTGCAATTAATTGCACTGGTAGCTAATTCCAATTTGGATCATTCGTGTTATTCATGTAGAGACTTCCAGTAAAAGCTAATTTTTTTTTAAAATCCCTCGTGAACTGTTTATTCTCTCAAAAATTAATGTTAGAAACAGCTTATCGTTTTAAGGAGAAAAAGATTATGTGCGTTTTGAAGATTAAAGTATAGAACTGAGCATGGATGACAAATGGAAGTTAAAAGGCCATTTTCCTATCTATTTTCTCATAATACGTGAGAGAGAGAGCAATTTTGCTACTTTTTCCTCTCTATTTAACTTTAAAATTGCGATTATAGAATAAATTTATTTCACAGAGCTTTTGTATTAACTTTCTGGAATGCATGTTGATTATTTTCGTAAGTAGTTTTAGAAAATGAAAAAAAATCACGACTCGCTTCTGTGCATTATTTTCTTAGAGAAAGTATTCTTATTTAACACTTTTTCAAACTTTAAATTTAATTTTAATTATGTTTGTTCGTAAGATTTAAAATTTCTGAAACAGAAGGAGAAGAAATTATGAAAAAAATTTAAAAACAAGATGAGATAAAAAAGAAAATATACGGAAGCGAGGTTTTCCTTTAAAAACGTGGTATTTGTAGAATTTCTCGAATATGAATTCTTGTTAGCCCCCCCCCCCCATACATTTGCGAGATTCACTCTTATTCAGTCGAAGCTTGTTAAAGCGTGAGTCTTCTTCATACGCGATTTTACTATGGCTCCATCGGTAAGCAATCGCTTGTGATATCGAAACTTCTTATCATTATCTTTCTTTTTATTAAATTCAGATTAATCTTTTGTTCAGATGACGTTGTGACTTTCTGTTAAGATCAGACATTATATATTTTTCTTTATTTATACATTTATATATATCCCCTTGAGGCCCAAGACCCTATTCTTTGAGAAATGTTTCCCAAATTTGAGTTAAATCATCAAAAAAGTAAAAAAAAAAAAAAAAAGTAATACAAAGCAGTATATACAGCCGTTTTTTTAATTAAAAAAAATACACAATTTTTGGTCAATCCATTGTAATGGCATTGGGTCTTAGTTTAGAATATTTGTTACTGATTAAATATACTACATAATTTCATTATTCACACATCTAAAATTGTATATTAGCTATTTTTGATTAAAAAAATACTTAAAAGAATAATAAAACTAAATTCAAACTACAGACAATTACTGCTGTCTTCATGACCGCCATTTTTAAATGCTCTTGGAATATGGATCCTACATAATAATTTCAAGTTTTGCTAAATAGATGACAGTATTGGACTGTACAATATAACGGAGTACCTTATCTTAGGATATGAAACTGTAAATTCTTTCTCTGTATGTGCTAAATAAAAATGTCCAATAGAATGGACATTGGGTCTCAAGAGGTTTATATACCACCATTTTTTGAAAAGTGAAATTTTCCATTTGAATTACTTTCAAGACCTCACTGTCAATGAGATTAACTGTGCGTTCAACCATTTTGTATTAATCAATGTATAGGTGTAATAAAGATTTTTTTCTAGTATAAGGGATTTTTGTAATAATTAAAAATAACGTTGAAAGTGTAGAAACATAAACAAAAGGCTTATACGATCGAGGAAAAACTCAATATTATCGAACAATTTCGAAAAGGGGCAAGACAAGCAGAAACTTCCAGAACTTAATCTGCTTAAGTCTTCATTACATAGATGGCTAAGAAATTAGTCTAAAATTAATCAGTTGGCTGATAACGTTGATAAAATAAAGGAATAGCCGGAAAATGGAAAGAACAGTGGAAAACACCCAGTCTTGACGAATGCCTGTTTAATTTTTAACCCAGTTTGTGTTAATACGATAACTTGTGGTTCAAACCACTGTTTAGTAATCGTGAACTCATACTATTTACTCATACTATTCGGTGGTTAACGGGGTCAGAGTGTACTTATATTATCATATTGCATGATTTTACTTTATTTTATGGATTCCACTTTTTCCAGGAAATCTTCATTCGTTTCCCTACGTTTATGCAAATGAGCTGGAACTCAGTAGAACTGTATTTTCTAATTTTTTTTGTAATTTCTCTTCTAATTTTGCTTTTTCTCTTTTCTTTTCTTGCTTTCTAGGCAATCAATAGTTTTTAAAAGGATCATTTACATAGGAGGAATGGGTGAGTGATTGTTTACTATACAACGTCTCACTGAGTTGCAACTCGAAGATTTTTTGCTACGGACCTTGCAATTTCGAACCTCGATCCAGTGACGAAGAGGAAACCTGACTCGGAACCTCCTTCTTCAAACTTCCACATCACGCCATTGGATGGTCTTGGAACCTCGACAGATTCTATTTGCATCAGCCCCGTCACACAGTGGGTCTTTTGCTGTATCAGGGCTCGAGTCCAAGACGGAAACAACGCCGGGTCGCGAGTTCGCCGCCATGACCACTAGGCTATCGCAGCCACAATCTCGTCCAAAGTTGAAGTATATTTTGTGCTTGCGGCCTCAGGGAAAGTACAAAGAAAAATCGAGCTGCTTTAAGTAATCCAATTTTTACGTTGAGCTGAACAAATCCGCTACGGTGACTTTTGATACTGGTATGATTCGTGTGGCTTATAAGCACGAAATCATGTTTTACGGGTGTCGCAAAAAGCTAAAAGGATGGCTGGGTAGACATCGATGCTCTTGGCTTTGTACGATGCAAAAGATGCGGACCACAAAGAGTTAGTGCTTGAGGGACTCACAGTGAATAGTACATTTTATGCAGAAGTATTCGAACGTTTGAGAATTCGGATCCGCACTGCATCCGATGAAAATCGATATCTGAGTGCTCCATCAAGGACAATGCGCCCAGTTACACATGGAGAAATACGAGGGAAGCACTGACTAAACACGATGTCGCAAAGCTGACCAACCATCCTACATCCCAGATCCGACTTTTTTGTTTTGTTTCCTGAGTGAAAGAAGAACCGAAAGGGCATTGTTTTGGGACGAAGGATGCGGTTCAAGCGGTTTGCACAGGGAGCCTGAACAGCCTTACGGTTGCTAACTTCTAGAGCACGTATGAAGATCGGAAAAAATCGCGCGCCTCTGGAATCAGTGCATTGATGCAGGATGGTCATATTTTGAATATTATTAACTCGTACTATATGTATACTTTCAATAAATTTCTTTTTATGATTCTTGTGCCAAAACTTATAACACAAACTTCCCTCTCTCTATATATATACATACCTTCTAAATTTAAGTTTCACGGGTTTTTCATTTGTAGATCGAGGAGTATTCTTTGGAATTTTTTTGCCTTTTAATAATAACAACAATAATACATGAATAATAGCTTATTATGTTATGTAACAGCAAATGTCCTGAATAATAATTACGTAATATTATATACCATCCTAAGTTCTAATTCTATAAATCGCAAGAAATTTCAAATAAGATTTTAAATCTTAAAAATGCATGAGACTCATTCATTTTTTTTTATTTACGTTGCAGTAGAAGAGTAACACACTATTGGTAATGTTATTGGTAATAGGTCTCATAATTTTGAGCCTCAGTCAAGTGACGAGGACGATGCTTAAGTAGGAATCTCCCTCTTCTAACTTCCGCCTCATTTCAAAGTGGATTTTAAAGTCCTGAGAAAAAAAAGTCTGTTAACAAGAATCAAAACTATCAACTGTATTATAGTGTTTTTTATCACGGTTGCAACAAATAATACTATAATCAAGCACACATATATAAAAGAAGGTGCAGGGGCCCTCTTCTACAAGATGCAACTAACAACGACAGAAGTAAAAGTGCCTAATAACTGGTCCTGTATGGGATTCATTTCGTTGTCTATGACGCAGCATAAGGCACTGGTCGACGTACTGGATGATAGGAAGCTCACATCTGTCTAAACGTTAAAACGCCAAAAGCTTCCGATAAAGTGGTGGCCCAGAATTGTTGTATTAAATGACAGCACATCCCAGCCTAATAAGCACTACTAGTGGAATATCACCCATGGGAAAATTGACCCGGTATGTCTTACTGTGACACACCATGCATAAATCACGCCTAGTAATTTAAAAACAGCTATAGCGCATATGTCAAATAGACCCACCATATCAACTAGAGGATGCTGATGGCGTGAACGGAGTTTAGTTAGTTTTTTTTTATTAACGTCGTCGCACTAGAAACAACACTCTTGTGTGGCCGCGGTAGGTTAGTAGTCATGATCGGGGATTAGCGGCCTACGTTGTTTTCATACGTTGAATCATAGGTTCGAGCTTTGATGCCTCTAAGACCCGTCGTGAAGCGGAGCTGACGCACGTTACATCCGTCGAGTCCCAAGTCCTCCTGTTGGTTTGGTTTTATTTAACGTTGCACTGAAGCAACACGAGGGCTATTGGCGACGGACCTCGTAATTTTGAGTCTTGATCAAATGACGAGGACGACACCTGAGCTGGCTCCAACTCTCCTAACTTGCACACCACGCCAAGGGAGGACTTTGGACCCCGGGAGATTTAACGTGGATCATTCCCGGCTATACGTCGGGTCTTTATCGAACCAACAACTCAACGAAAAACGCCTGCCATGAGTCCGAAACCATGACCACTAGGCTACCGCGAACTCCGACGTCAACGGAAAAACATGCAAACAAGTTCAATAGAACAAGTGTTGTGTATCGGTTTACGTAATGGCTGGAAAAACAACCTTAATTAACATTCAGAAAGTCTCTCGACAACTAAAAAGATTTTCCTCCATGAAAGGGGTGAGCAGCAACCCTCTACATCAACTCACTACTAACAACGTTAGAAGTGAGTTAAAAGCGCTTAATAACTGATCCAGAAGGAAATTCCTTTCTGGCTCCGTTGTCTGTGACACACGGGATAAAAATCCTGCAGATCCGAATATATACAAATTAAATATAACCCAAGGTCATCCGCTCTTGGCTGCAAAGGACAACGCTATCGAAGGGGAGGAAATGCAACGTGTATTCATTGTCTTTAAGGCTGTCTTTGCTTATTGCCGCACCCGAAACTGGAACACTTTCTCTGCTTAAAAAGCGCTCAAAAATTAATTTTATATTCCGACTTCGCATTTTAGAGTGGAGTGTGTTTTATAATAGTATGCATTTCTATCTGATTGAATTTCCCTTTTTTTCCTGGTGTAAAATGTGTTCCTTTTTTTTTTTTTTTTTTTTTAATCTTCTATTCTGTAAGGCTAAATGGCCCTTAAACTTTACGTATTCACGTGAAAAACGGCGTATTTTTGGAATGTTTTTAAATTTTAAGAAAACTGCATCATGAACAGGTGAATGTGTTACAACGTCAATAAATTTATTTGAAATTTGAAACAATTTTCTGCTCGGAAATGTTTCCCAAATTTCTATCAGGTTGTTTGTCATTAGGTGAAGACAACTTTAATTTCACAGACAGAAAAATAATCTTCTCACACTCTCCGTAATTTTCCAATTGATTGTTTGAGCATAAGGGGATCTTTAGTTAAGAATCTATATTCTTGTAGATAAATTCCGCATCAAATTATTTTGGGTAGATATATTTTGCACCAATGCATGCTTTTTAATTTCTTTTACAGTAGTTTAGCCAAATAAGCTCAGGGAAAGAGCGCCATTCTCTGTTCGTATTTAATTCGACAAGTATTTGTGTATTCAATAAAAATCATGAAGAAGATGCCCGGTTGCGCAATCCTGTGCACGTGACATCATAAAATCACCTTATCTGTCCCGTGTTTAATCAAGCTATCTGTACTGAAAGTGATCTTTGTGGAAAAGGTGACAAAAACATTCAACAGAATACGACTGGTGCTTTCGAAAGAGAAAAAAAATAGTATCCGGATAAAATGACAGATAATTATGTGTCAGATTTATTTAAAGAAAATATTAAGTTCGTACTGTAATCGTAGTGAACGAGATTACTGTAAGTTCAATTAATCCTTTGCGGTACGTCTCATGTCGATGATCATAGCGAAAGGATGGATTATTGATACCTCTTAGTATGTATCTGGAAAATCTATCCATAATCCTTCTCTTATTAACCATTGTGCGATTGTAACAAACATAATCCATCTCTTCCAGAAAAAACTCTTCGCCAATTTTCGAGCCGTAATCCAGTGGTCGCGAGCTCTTGGCCGTCATTTCCCCCCTCGTGTCGTGGTTTCGAATCGAGTCCTAACACCGCTGAAGGCTCTATGAGCCTTCAGCGGTGTTAGGACTCGTTAGTGTTGTGGGGCTTGATACACTATAAAAATGTTGGTTCTCAAGTTGCCGAGGAGAGGAAATCATTTCAGATGTCAGCTTCAGGTCTTGACCATGATTCAAAATGACGATGTCCGCCGCCAATATTCTGTATGTTACTTCAGAGTACAACAAGAATAAAAATAATCAATTGATCATATATAATCATACTTTAAGGAAGAAGCTTTATTTTCCCCCTCATGTCGCACATAGAAGCAACACGACGGTTACTAGCGAAGAACCTATGTCAAATGAAGAAGACGAAACATGAACTAACGCTCCTCTCCTAACTACCACACAATTCCAACAAGAAGATTTTGACTCCCGACTGACTGAAATGATTGAAAGTGAATCAGTCCCACTACCGTTACGCGACGGTTCTTTAGTGGCATCAGGAGCAGAATCCGCATTCTGGACTGAGACAACGCCAGCACCTACTCGCGACCCTTATCATTTGGCTACCGTAGCCTCCGAAAGTGAACTAAGTTATGTCACTCCGATGATGTATACTAAGTAAAAAATGTTCAATTTTGAAAAATATTTTGCTTGAATTAAACATTTAAATTTTTTTATATTGTTATTCTTGCTGTCATCTATGCGCTAAGCAAAAACAAACAAAGAAATGCTTCATTTCTCACATTTGTGCGTCTCATCATACCGTGTGTCATACAATGAATTGTCTAACTCTGAATCGTCCGTATACACCGAGTATCAGAAGCTTTTAAAAATAATTTACTGATTCTTAATTAGTAATTAATTGAAACTCTGACATCATTCAATTCTTCTTCTATTGTCAGTACAAAGAAATCCCAGAGCCACCAGTGATGATTGCATTGCCCCTTCGGTGGTCTGATGGTTCTTTGCCATTTTGGGGGGCGCTCGTGGTGGACCGGTGGTTGATTTTGATTGACAGCGGGGATTCGAACTCCCAATCATTAGGTTTGAAGAAAGCTCATCCGATCGTCTTTGTTCTTGCCTGAGACAATGGAACCAAAAAAGAATCCCCTGTCGGGTCAGTTACGATTATTTACTCCTGTCGTCGTTGTTGAAGAGAACCGCCACCTTCTCCCCCTCCAGTATCATCGTGACGATCCGAAATAACCAGGGAGGAAAGACTTTTTTAAACTGTTGAGGGACTTTTTGAAAGATATTTAGAGAAGGTTGTTTTTCCAGCCTTTATTGCAATTGACATACATCCCCCGATGTAATCAGTGTCATTTGGATCGTTGCCATTGATGTTATCGGCAGTTTCTAGCCCAGATAACGGGTCTGTCTGGTGCATGTGCAGTAGATGGTTATATCTTAATTTATGAATAGGTGTCTTAGTTAAACGCACAGAGGCGAATAGTATATGTCACCAGTAATTAAAAGTGGTCACCAATTTTTTTAGTCACCACTTCAGCAGTCTAATGTTTCCAACATTTTGGGGAACTTTTTTCACTCTGAAATGAACGGTTGGTTGAAAGGAACAGACTACCCATCTTTCGGTCTGAGCAAATCTTGCTCAGTTCATTTTTTTTTTTTTTTTTTTTTTTTGCAGAATCTTTATCAACCGAACCAACAAGCAATTTCTTGTTGGGCCAGTTATTAAGTGCTTTTGATTCTTTGCGTTGTTCCTGAAGAGAGTTACCGCACTACTCTGGGAATCAAAGTTTCAAAATGACAATAATTCTAACCAACCACACATCACAAGATAAATATTTGTATCCCTTTTATTGGCATTACATTAAGACTATTCTGTACTTTTTGAAGAATAATAAGCCTCAGTTGACGAATAACTTGTCATTGAGATCATGATTGGACTCGAACTGCGTGTCCGAGTCCTGATTCTACTAAAAAAAATTGATAGAGATGTATGATGTGGTGGTGGAGGTGGTTAATGGCACAATAGCCAGATGTGTCTATGCTTCTCCTAATACAGAGTAATTGTGATCTAGACTGTTGAAAAAAATGGGGGGGGGGGGGGAGATAAATATTGGTTGACAAGAAGAAGGGTCGAAAATAGAGAAGGAGCGTAAGAGTACACCGGGGACGAGTCACTCGCGTTTATCAAAGACAGTAAACCCATAGGAGATAAAAAAAAGGTGGTGATCTTTTTTCTTTCCCATGGGGAATTACCCCCTGTGGTTAGTGATCTCCCCTTCTTCTCGTCAACCGAGGAATTTTAGTATCCTCGGGGTCATGATGCCCGTACTTACCCGAAGAAGGTCATTCACTAAGGGCACCTTTCATGAAGAGGGTCTGTTACACGTTAGATCATTCATAATCTTCTCTCAAACTCACTTTGGCGTGAAATGAGAGAGTAAAAATTGGGAAGTCAAATCTGGCTGTGCTGCGCCAAGCCAAGTGTAACTGTGATCTAGAAGTTTTAAAAAAATGATACGAAGGTAACATTTGGTTGACAGGAAGGATATTCGAAAACAGAGATATATCCCTTGGATATCCCGGGTGCACGTCACGACTGTTTTTGAAAGACAACAAACCCCATGGGAAATAAAACGATCACTAAGATTTCTCAGGGTTAGGATGCCCGTTTTTACAACGTTTTTCTGAATTTCACTTGGTGTGTGTGTGTGAGTGTGTGTGTGAGTGTGTGTGTCATCAAATTTTCGATCGTTAATTTAACCAACTTCCCATCAAGCTAGAGCTTTGAAATTTTGGGAATCGTTCGTAATGGCCTAACAATGCAATATTTAGACGTTTGCGAGAAGTTTTAACTAATATTTCAATAATTTTAATAAGTCAAAATATTCTTTCCTCTAGGCGCTTTTAGGATTGAGGGAAAAATTTCTTTCCCCCTCTGGGAGCACCGGGCACTCCCCACACCGCATGAGGTTATCGTAAACCTTTTGTACTCGCAAAGGGGAGATACTATCTCCCCTTTACAATCTCCGAGATAGTAAGGGTTGCTGACTTTTAGTCAGTAATCATTAGCAAGAAAGAAAGTTTCCAATATTAGGCGCCATGTCTTATCACAATAATTTTTTCTGAATTCTGGTTCCCATTCTTTTTTTAATAGAATGACTTACAAACTTTCAAATGCATGTTTTGATTTTATATTATGAATTTTTTAATACGCTCACGAATGTCTCTTTTTAAGTAAATTTTAAAGATAAAAATAACTAACAGTTTTAACTAATATTTCAATAATTTTCTTTAATAAACTTTGCCACCATATAAAAACTTTGTTTTTAAAAACGTTGGTTTTTATATCGAATTATTACCTTTAGAAAGTTACCCTCTGAGGGTCCACGTAAGCATGGATGTGGATGTCAGTTCAGGGATTGATCTCCTGATCGTACCACGTTTCAAAATTGCGATGTGTATTGACTGCGGTTATTGAATTTTAGTATCGAGAAGAACTAGTCACCCGGAAGAATTCAATAAAAAATCTAGAACATATCAAATAAGAATAATAGCCTTTGTCAATCAATCAACCTATTGAATTAGTACATTCCACCAATACGAACCAATTTCCTGGATTTGAAAACGCCAAGCATTTGTACTCTCGTCACTTATTCCTCAAGAGCTTTTTATCCAATTTTTCAATAAATTTGTTCCGTACAAAATCATTTCGGACAATTTCTTCGCGACACGGCGAAAACTTCATGTTTCCTCGCTACATTCCCATATCAAGATTTTTTTTTTCTCTCCGAAATATAATTTGTCTACCTCGCCCTTTCCGTTTTATTTTCCATTTCGGCACCGTTACGTGACCCGCGTGTTCCACGATTCGAAAAATTTTCCGTCGCCGCACCACCACACTCGGCGTGTTTATCTGTCCAAGAAAATCACGCGACAGGAAAAGGATCCCTAAATACCCTGGAAAAGTTATAACTTTTAAGTCCAAGTCACGTTTCTTCCACCCTTCCCCGGACGTTTTTATTGCATCTTTATCAAATTTTACGTCCAATTATCTTGACCGTCGCACATTTTGCACTCAAAGTAACTTCGATTCGCCTTTGTTATTCGCATTCGAGAGTATTTTTTTTTAATTGATCGCATTCTTGCAGTGGACGGTTGTGTAAGGTGCGATTCCGGATAAAAACGTCTTGTTGTTAAAATATCTCTTTTAAAGTTTTAAATCAGAGGCCGAAAAACCTTTAAAACCGAATGTTGTTATTGTTATTATTACTATAACCCAGGGAGGGAGAAAAGGAGAGTTAAAGGTGAGGTTAATGGCACAAGAGACAAATGGGGTTATGGGCCCCAAGCCATGTATAACTGTGGTCCAGACATTTAAAAAGGGGGGGGAAGGTAATATGTGGTTGATAAGAAGGATTACTGAAAACAGAGAGGAATCGTTAGGGAAGGGGGAGTATCATCCATCTTTACAAAAGATGGTGAATCCCATGAGATAGAAAAAGATCACTTAGGTACCTCGAAGTCATAATGCCAGTACTTATCTAAAGTAGGTCAGCTCCCGGTGCATAAGGATGAATTCAGATTTCTTCGATGGGAAAACTCGACTTGGCTCTAATTAAAATAAACCCATGAATCAGTGTCACATTCGCTTCGATGCAAAAACTGGTTGACTAGAAAAAGGGTCGGAAATAGAGACATTCCATAGGGAATCCTGGGATCCGTCACCCGTTTTTACCGAAGACAAAACACCCCATGGTAAAAAATGTAAAATCATTTGGGCACCTCAGGGTTGTTAGTCCCTTACTTACCTAAAGATACATCCCTAAGGGGTCACTCTTATATTGATTGATTGGTTTACTATATTTGATTTTTCCATTCTATTTTAAGTGAGCTTAAAATTAATTTTCCAAAGTTAGCTAATTCAAATAGAAGGAGGCAGGAAGTGAGCTACATTTTCTAGGAGATAATTTTGAATTGTATATTCCTTTTAGAAACAGTCGAGATTTTGATTTGATTTGATTGCTTACTAACGTTACACGCAGAAGTTATAGGAGAGCTATTGGTGACGGACTTCGAAATTTGAACCACTGTCAAATGACGAAGATGACACCTAAGCTGACATCTCCCTCTCCAAACTTCCACACCACACAAACGAAAGGACATGGGACCCCGACCATATTTAATGGCATCAGCCCCACTCTGCGGCTAGTATTTAGTTGCATCAGGGCTCAAGTTCTCAAATTGATGAAAACACCGCAAGGCAGCGAGTCCTCGAAAACGACCATTAGGCTTAAGGTATACTTACATTGCTGAGAGATATTTAATTTTATCATCTACTTTTACTTAAATATCCGAAAAGAATATTATTGTCTGCTTTAATAACTTATTATTTGCTCTAATTTTAATATTTAATTTAATAATTAATTTTTATGGTGGTGGCCGTGGTAGCTTAGAAGTCATGGTCGCGACCTGCGGTTTTCGTCGAGTCGAGCGTCCGAGCCTTGATGCCACAAAAGATATACCGGAGCTGATGCTCGAAAATTCTGTCGAGGCTCAAAGTCCTCCAGGATGGTGTGGTGTGGAAGTTAGGAGATGCAGATGCTGGCCACGTCACTCGATCGAGATTCAAAATTACGAGGTCCGTCGCCAGTAGCCCTCGTGTTGCTTCTAGTGCGACATTAATAACCAATTATTCGACGTTCCAATCTATCTATCAATCGTTTTTTATAGCTGAATCGTTTGTTTTTATTCTCTTTGCCGTTAATATTCACAAATGTTTTGCTTGTGAAAAAAATGCATTTGTAGAAATTATTTACTTCTCTTGATAGTAATTTCTGCTGTGGAGCCTGGGACTCGGAAGTACGCTTACTTAATGCTATTTTTCATTTTGAATAATTTTACTTTTTCGAGAGCTTCACTGAAAAAAAAACGATAGTACAAGAAAAATGAAATTAGCAAAGACAATGTCAATCTTTTAAAAAAAATTTGCTTTAATTTGCCGAAAAAGTTGTAACTTTTTTAGTTATGTAACAGTAACTCTTCAAATTTGGGATATTCTTTTGGGAAACCCTGTATTTCGTACGAAAGTATGGCTTAATGAGCAATAACTTAAAGGTTAAAGAATATCCTAAGGCTCATATCTTTACAAATAAAAATTAATTAAGGTGCCTGTTTGAAAAATCTGATAAATAAAGGACCGCGAACGAGTAAAGAATCTGAGCGATTAGTGTATCGATTTAACTCCCCATCTCTCTACAGACATGGAACATTCAATACACCATCAGAAATATTATTTATAGTTTAAAGGGAAAAGAAAACTCGATTTTTTTTTTTCGAGTTTTCGAAAAAACACTCGTTTTCTGACTGGTATTGGAGAAGAATGAATAACATTCGGAGATAACTTCTGAATCTGCCATTATCACAAAACTTCTTTTGACCTTGAACGTGTTTACCATTCCAAACACACACCAAACGTTAACGATAAACAGTTCGCATCCACAAATCGAAAACGAGCGCCTTGTTTTCGGATAGAATTTAACCTCTCGCGATAACAAAAGAGGGTCTTGAGAAACATCTCAGAGAAAGAAAACTGGTCTTAACAATCATAACGGAAAAAAAAAAAAAAGTTCTTCTGAGTTGAATGTTTTACATTTTAAAATTGTTTAGTAATCTCGTTCTGTTTTATTGCCCATTTTTCCTCCTGTAAGCTGCCTGATACATAGTCATATAAAAATGCTCTCCTGTCAAAAACGAATTAATATTCAATCAAAATTTTCATAAAATATTGCGTTTATAAATATTGTTTAATGGTTCTTTACATCGTAATTTATGCAAATGTGATTGCTTGTTATTAACGTCGCATTAAGATGCAACACGAGGGCTACAGGCGACAGACCTCGTGATGAACCGCGATCAAATGCCGAAGGCAACACTTGAGTTTACATCTCCCTCTTCAAACTTCTTCACAAGATAAATGGAAGGGCTTGGCACCTCCACCAGATATCAGCTGCATCAGTCCCGCTACACGACGGGTGTTTAGTAGCATCAGGGCTCGAACCCATGAAAAGAGCGCCGGCCGCGAGTCCGCGAACATGACCACTAGGCTACATTGGCCACTAAGAAGCAACACGGAAAGATGGGGGGGGGGGGGGATTTGCGACGGACTTCCTAATTTTGATTCAATAGTCAATTTTAGTTTAGTTTAGTTTTTATTAACGTCGCACTAGAAGCAACACGAGGGCTATTGGCGACGGACCTCGTAATTTTGAACCACGGTCAAGTGACGAGGACGACACCTGAGCTGGCACCCCCCTCTCCTAACATCCACACCACGCCAACGGGAGGACTGATTCAATAGTCAAATGACGAAACCCAGCCTGATACCTGAGGTGGCATTCTACACCATCCCAACTCTCTCTCTTGAGGACTTTGTACTCTAACAATGAATGAATGTAAGTGAAATTTGAGATTTATATGTCCCAAGAGACAAATCTGGCTATTCTGCATCAAACAATGCGTATCAGTGACGTAGAAGTTAGAAAAAATAGAAAAGAAGGGTAAGGAGGAATTAGTGAACAATAAGGAGGGTTGAAAATAGCGATGGAGTGCTAAGGTATCCCGGTGGAATGACACCCGCTTTTACCAAAGACAGCCAACCGCATGAAAAAGAAAAAGATTACTAGGACACTTCGGAGTCACACGATTCTTGTATTTACCTAAAAGTTGTGAGCTCTAGAGGGATTCCTGAGCACTCCATGCCTTTTGCTTTGGATTACTCTACACCGTTTATTTAAGGCGTCATAATATATCATAGTATTTATTGTGTTACCCCGAGTCACATACACAAATTCCTACCTATCCCACAATATAGTGCACCTGATTTTGTGTGCCGAAATTGTTTTCTTGAGCTTCCCTTTTCTGGGTGATGTTGAATGCCTCCATTCTATGGATCGCTGTTTTGTTTCCGTTGTCACAAGTCAACACACTTCATTCATCTAATTTCGACAGCTTTCATGCCCTTTGCATGCAGAAAAAGAATCACAGTGCATATTTCCCAATCGGCGGCATTTTCAATAGAGTGAAGCATTTTAAATACGCACAAAAAAACGTAAACATGGACTAATGTCTGTGATTAACCAACAGATATAGGTACTCGGTTCACCCGCATGGAATGGTGACAGTAGTGCTGCAGCTGCCATATTTAAAAACGGTACTTACTTAAAAACACACCTTGTAGCAGCTTTTTCTTGGACACACGTAGTTCAAAATCGTATTCATAGAGTCGTTATTTTGTGATAGTTGTTGAGGTCTAGATCTCCCCTTGTTCTCGCCGTTTTTTTTTTTTTTTCTTTCGAATCTCAGGCTTCTGGAGCGGTTTTTTATTTATTAATTTTTATCACGAAACGTTTTCTGAATTCTGCCTTGTCTTAGTGTATATATTAGTTTACGACCACGAATTACATGATTGTTTTTAAAAATTTTATTTTTAATTTAATATCTCTAAATTTTTACTTACCTTCCCCTTAGAGCAATTTGTGACCCCTATAGAACAATTTGTTTACTACGCCTTGATACATATATCATTTAATTCATACTGATATGTATAATATTTTGGATTAAATTTCCAAAGATGGGGGTGAGTTCAAAAAGTACCCGTGTTAGGAATTGGACATACTTCGAGCAGCTAACCCACGTAGTGCCCTTATTAGGAATGGGAAATGGAGTAACTCAGTATTGCCGATTGACCGTGTTTCGCTTGATCTAAGAAATCCATAAGTATGACATCCTTTGCATCTCCCAAACATATTACCTTCCCTTTTCCGGCCATATTAGCATTCTTTGGAGCAAGTTCACAGTAAGCAACCCATTGTTTTCATTGTTGCTCGGTTTCCGATGAATAATGATGAATTAAGGTATCATTGACTGTGACAAATCGATGCAAAATGACGAAGACAACTCAAATCGATACCAATTAAAAATAACCTATGAATAGGTGTTGGATTTGTTTTGATACCATTTTATGGAAAGCAGTATACAATGATAAAAGCAACCGACCTTAGCAACAATACCTGTTGTCAAAAACGGGTATTTTTTGAACCACCTTCATATGCTTCCTGGTAATAAAAGTATAATAACACATTTTTCTATTTTTTTGAAAATTAACTCCCTTTTATGAGCTAGTTCATTGTTTTTGTGTAACATGGCAGTTTAAGGAACATAACAAATATGTTGTACAAGGGTTGCCTGTGTAGTATAATTGTGTTATACATTTATGCATAGTTGAACAAGATTTTGAATAATATATTTTAAAAACTTTTAAAACCTTTGTTGAAGAATAATATGAGGAATTCAAGTTATCAAATGCGTTGTTTAAACTCACAACTAAATTTTTTTCCAATCTATTTTCTCTGGTACCAATTACTTTCACTTATCTATCAAGTTTGCTAAATATTAGAGCTTCCTATGCATTAATCAAAAATAGCTGATACCATTATTTTTATATATATATATATACTATGGTTATACAACTATTAATTTCGAAAGTCGCATTTTTTTTTTTTTTTTTTTTTCATCTCTCATTAATCTTTAAAGATACTTGAATTTTTAAATCCTCAATACATACATATTATATATATATATGTAATTTGATATTTATGTGTAATTAAACAACAGTACTTTAATCAAAAACAAATTAAAAAGCATTCTCGAAATTGATAACTAAAACAGTACGGTTAGAAATCATTACTGTACTACTGAGTAAAAAGTAAAAATATATATACCAATCCATATAAGTATACAGATAAAACATTATAAACAAAGAAAATAAATAAAAATAAAAATGCAAAACTTATTTCCGGAAAATAAAAATATTATATACTATAGAAATTTTAAAAAGAAAGTGAATTAAAAATTAAAATGGCAACTATGAAAATTATTAAAACACGATAGATTGAAAAACCGAAAGAGCCAACTATATAAAGAAAAGCATAATGATGTATAATATATTTAATGCTTGCGGTCTGTCCTTTTTACAAATACCCATCCGGTCCAAATTTTTCTACGATGCTTCATTGATGTGTGAGAGGAACAGTAAGCATATTCTCGAAAAAAAAAAAAAACTTAAATGAACTTAGGTGATATTTTTCGACTCCTTTCCCCCTTTTTTACATAATTTTTTCTGTGTTTTTCGGCAGATGCAACGGTATTTCCTCTAAACTTTCCCTTTCAAAAGGTAAGTTTTGTAATGAGTTTCCTAACACAATATTTGATTTTTTGAAATCGGGGGAAATGTGACGGTGCTACATTAATTCTTGTTCCAGACCAAATCTGACATATAAAAAGAATGTTTATTTATTGGTTTATTGCTTCCTTATATGATTGATAGCTTATTCATGTGACACTTAGAAGCAACACGAAATCTATTGGGGCCTGACCTGGTAATTTTGAGCCTCGTCAAATGATGAGGATGGCACCTGAGATGGCACTTCTCTCTCTAAACTTCCACTTCACGCCATATGAAGACTTCGGACTTCGACCAGATTTTACATGCAAAAGCCCCGGCTACACTACAGATCTCCGATTGGCATCAAGTTCGAACCCACGACTCCACAGAAACAACGATGGCCGCGAGTTTGCACCACGACCCCACTAAGCTACCGTGGCCACTGTTGCTTTCTATGAATCCACACTCTTGATCAAACTATCCCCAAAACCTGGAATAATGTTTTGACATTTAAGAAAAACTGGAAAAATATATTAAAAAGTGTATTTAAAATTAATTTTTAACTTCACACACAGTCAGAGAGGAAGTTTTTTCGCTTTCCCCCCCATCCACTAGTTCAGATTACTACTCCGTCACGCATAACTCTGGCTCATGTTACATTGCTCACATTCGACTGTTCTGCCTATCTTCGCTTCCGACAATTTATTCATCGTGGTTTTATTTTACAAATGAACCCATGCGAAAAACGGGTACTCCAGCTAGGATGTTTATAAAATTTTCATACATTTTCGAAAGACTAGGATATTTTGTGTGTCTTCTTTCCTCCACGAATTTGGTTAGAGTAATGAGGAAGTTTGGAGAGGAGGGTGCCTGCTTAGGTGTTACCCTTGGCACTTGACCGAGGTTCAAAAAAATTACCAGGTCCGTCATTTCTCAGAGCAACGTTAATAAACAATGATATCAATCACATTTACAAATTCGTGAAAGAGTGGCAACATTCTTTTAAAAAATTAATCGAATATAGAGAATTTTTTGCTTCTAAATAGATGCATGAAATCATGCATGAATTTAGCACAGCATTTTCTGCGGAAATTGTGAGAACGTGAGATATTCTAAAAGACTATAAAAGGAGAATTAACCAATGAAAAAATGGATATCTCACAGTAAAACGATAAAAAGATGTATATATTTTATCACAGATAGTACTGGACCACTTAGAACATATATAATAACCATATGCTTTTTAAAAAGCATATTGCAGTGTTTATTTTTTTAATTTTCTCGAGTTATTTGGACAAAGTTGATTTTTATTTTTATATAAAAAACATCAAAAGGACTTACTATTTTTTCGATTGTTTCGAAACAATTGCGATATTAAAACTGTACCGACGCATAAAAATAAAAATAGTTAATTACAAAAAAATCTGGGATCTTTCCATGCTTTCTTTGTATTAGTCAAGCATTTTTTCGATGATCAATAATGGTTATTTCTCTAGTCTAGTCTAACAAGAGTTAAGGCATCGAGCTTTTTGCTAAATTCTAGAATTTTTTTTATTGTGCTGTTCTAACTTATTTCGAGAGAATGAAAACAACTAGCAAAATATAAATAATTAGAAATGACGTAAACAAGCATTAGCATTAATTGCTATTTTAAATCGCAGTGTCATTGAACTTATACTTTGGTTTGAGTAAGTGAGACAGTTAGGACTGGGTGAGCTGCACCAAACGCTTATTTAAATTGTAATTTGGACAGAAAAGAAAGAAAGGTAAGAACTGGTCAATAAGATATGAGGGTCGAAAATAGAGAAGGTTCGCTAGGGTATCCCCGAGACGCATCACCAATGTTTACTAAAGACAGTTGTTTCCATTGGAAAGAAAAAGATTATTACGGTGCCTAGGAGTCATGACTCCCTCGCATACTTCAAGAAGGTAATCCCCTAAGGTCTTGATGACGTATTTAAATGTAACTCATATGTATTACTCTTTCAAAGGTTATGGTGAGCGTTCTTGTCATTGTCACCGGGATGCTTGTTCGGCTGACCTTGGATAATGGGTTCATCTACATGTCAGCAGACAACATGTCCAGTGGATCTTTATTGCGTCTAAGCCAGAAAGGAATTCCCTACCGGGCCAGTTGTTAGGCCTTTTTACTTCTGCCGTTGTTAGTAACAACTTGTTGGAAAGGGGTATCGCAAATCCCTTCTAACGTAAGAAAGATTTTTTAACAATTGAGGCACTTTCCGAATATTTAGAGAAGATTACTCTCCTAATCATTACAGCAATTGATATGCATTCCCCGTTGTATGAAGCGTCGTTTGAACGTTTTTCCGTTGAAATCATCGGCAGTCTCTAGTTGCATTAGCTAGACAACCACGGCAATCCGGGGTGTGAGTGTGTGGGTGGGGTACCTCAATCAGTATTTCTTAAATCGAGGCGACTGTCATTTCTGTACATGGAATATTCAGTCTCAGTATTTTTAACGAATGATGTTTCGGGGGGGGGGGGGGTTTCAATCCCGTGGAGGGAGAAGAGACTAGTTTTTAGTTGCTGGCGGCTATTTCGATCCCTGGTCCATTGGGTCCGAAGAAACGTTGACCGATCGCTTTTTGTTGCGTTTTTACCAACTAGATTTAAAAAGGACGTCTTCCTCGGGCTAGCTTTTAGGCGTTTTAACTTCTAGTGGTGGTGTTGAAGAGAGACGCTGCAATATATTTCAATTTCTATCAAACTGAAAAAAAAAACCCGATGTTTAAATTGAAATAATTCATAATTTAAACCTTCTATTACTTAAAATGTCAATAAATATGTACTAAGTCTCGAAGATGATATCAAGCTCAATTTTTTTTTACCTATCTTTTATAAAAAACTTCCATGCATTTTAATGATGTATTTAGATTGATTGATCAGTTTTTATAAACGTCGCATTAGAAGCGAAACGTGGACTATTGGTAACGGTTTAGTTTTTTAGTTTTTATTAGCGTCGCACTAGAAGCAACACGAGGGCTATTGGCGATGGACCTCGTAATTTTGAACCTCGGTCAAGTGACGAGGACGACACCGGTGTATTTAGAAATAACCTGTATATATAACACTAAAAAACAAGGAGTCATTAGGATATCTAGTATTCAGTCTTTGTTTATCTGTAGTTGGTGTAATTATACTAAATAAGAAATACATTATTGTAGGGGGAAATTAATGTAGTTAAATTAAATTAATGAGTTTCCATTTTGTATACACAAACTTAGCTGTACATTTATCTCTAAAAGTTATTTTCCAAAATTCTGGAAAAAATTTTCATGTTTTTCTTTCACTTCTGTGAGAAACAGTAAATTTCAATGATTTTTAAGGATGTAGTAGTTTTTTGTACAATTAAGTGATGGCGGAAACACAGAAATTATGTATAAACAATTTCTTTCCTAAAAAAAATAATCTCCCCGAAATTCTTTTATTTCTCTCGGTAAAAAATTAGAATAAATATAATTTCGTTAAATGAATCTTTGGATAATTCTCGAATTATTTTTTTAATTCAAAATAGGTTGTTTATAGAACGATAAGCTGGAAACGCCTTTTGGTATAATCAGACGAACAATCATGCCCCATGTTTTGCAATCGACATTAAAAGTCATTGACTTTAACGATTATTTTTATGAGTATATAAATTGATGCATACGAAGATAAAAACGTTAAAGGTCACAAAAAAGAATATGGATCGTTTTTTTTTTTATTTCATTTAATTTTGCTCTCTAAAATTACTCACAGCAGCAGGAGCAAAGCGATGATGATCATGTGTTCTTAGCTGAGGATGTATCCATCGAATTGTGGGTTCGATTCCTGATTACTACTAAGGACTCGTCTTGCAGGGCTGATGCAAGTTAAATTTGTTGGAACTCAAAGTTCTTACACTGGCCATGGGTATGAAAAATGGGGTGCAAACTGAGGTATGTCGTCCTCGTCACTTTATCGTGACTCAAGATGACAAGGTGCGTCGCCCTTGTGTTGCTTCTTAGCGTGATTTAATAATCAATCAATAGAAAGTTTTAATGATATCGGTACAGCAAAATGTTGCATAATTTTTCAAATATTTTGCTTTTGTTCGATCCTTTCTACTCCGATACTACTGTCGAGGCCGCAGTAACCGAGTGGTCATGGCTTGAAGCTCGAAGTTGGCATTATTCCAGTTGAATCATGAATTCGAATCCTGATTCTACTAAATATCCGACATGTGGATGAGATGATGAAAGTTAAATCTGTCCAGGCTCCAAGCTTTCCCATTGGAAGGGAGGAGTTTGGAGAGGGGTAAGAACTCAGATGTCATCCTCGTCTCTTGGTTGAGGTTCAAAATGACTTTGTCCTGTCGTTGATATCCCTAGAGTTACTTCTAAGAGTGACGTTAATGATACAATCAATCAAAGACCAATGGAGACGAACCTTGTATTTTCGATCCACAATCAAATGACACCTTAACTGTAGCTCTATTTTCGTAATTTTAATGTACAGCAACTCTCTCACTCCATCAATTTTATGGCAGAAATGAGAGCGTGTAATTCGCTGGGAATGTTTCCGACCTTGAAGTGTGTGTGACTTTACCCCTTGTGTTACTACTACCTCGAGAATTCATTCGGAAGTGCTTAAATGTTTATGGAAATGGACACAAAAAAAAAGGCAAAATTTACGAAAAACATGTTTTGATGAGGGAAAAAAATACTCCACGACCAACTATCTCTCAACAACAATAAGTATTTTGCGGCAGCCCTTTTTCAACAGCGACAGAAGTTAAAGATACTTAATAATTAATCCGAAGGAAGTCTCTTTTAGCTTGGTTGTTAAAAGCACTGCATAACAAGATAAGAAGAGTGGCTTTCTTCGAACCCACAGATTGAGGATTCGAATAGCTATCAGCGGGCCGCTGTAGCCTAGTGGTCAAGGTCGTGGACTAGCGGCTTCGTTAGTCGCGGGTTCGATCCTTGGCCGCCAAAGACCCGCCGTGTAGCCGGGGCTGATGTACGTTAAATCTGTCCGGGGCCCAAAGTCCACCCGTTGGTGTGGTGTGGATGTTAGGAGAGGGGAGTGCCAGCTCAGGTGTCGTCCTCGTCACTTGACCGAGGTTCAAAATTACGAGGTCCGTCGCCAATAGCCCTCGTATTGCTTCTAGTGCGACGTTAATAAAAACTAAACTAAACTCGAATAGCTGTCATAAATCAAGGTCAATCGACCTCCTCCACTTCGAAGTGAAAAAAACATCCCTAAACTAGCGGGATGAGATCTTCTCCCACGGAAATGATGACACAGGACTTAGAAGCATAGTCTAGAACTACTGTTTGCATATACACTAGAATCAAATTTGTCTCAAAGTGTCTAAGTGAGTCACTCATTCATAAATCATGACTAGAGGTATATCGGTTACGGTGCTCGCGTCAAATAGACCGTCAACTCAACTGGAGACACCCGATGACGTCACTCAATACAACAGGGTGAGGAAGTATATCAACTATCATAATGGCTGCATGTTAACATACTATCAATGTTCAACTATCATAATGCTCTCTTCAAAGACTACGACAGAAGTTAAAATGCCATAATAACTAACCCGATGAAGTATTCCCCTTTGGCCTAGTTGTTAAAGCACTGTAAAAGAAGACCAGGCGAATTTTTTTTTGGAACCCGGAGATTGGGAATTCTCGAAACGCTCTTTCATCCCATGGCAAAGAGGTCAATGAAAAACTACCCTCCAAAAAGTAGCGAAAAATTCAAGCCACCGAAATTTAAATCGGAAACCAATTCTTCAGTTATCTTTTTGTGTTAAGGGATTTTTGAATATCGTTCTGATTTACATTATTCTCGAGATTATTATTAATTACATTATTTTGGTGTATAAAATGATCGAGTGCCAAATTTTGCTTAAAATCATTTTAAAACTATCTCTTTTCTACAAGAAACAAAATCAACCCTAAAGTATTTATGGAAAAGGTTTTTTTCCCAGATAAGAAATTGTTCAAAGTACAGTTTTTCTTCTTAGCAAACGATGCATTTAAAAGTCAAATATATCAGATTCTTTATTTAAAGTTTAAAAACTAATACGTAAAACATTTTGATATTTTTTAATGCAAACAGTTATTTAAAAATATACATGAAAAAAAAGTTCTTTATGAACTCAAAATGTGTATTGTGGCTTATTTGTATATGATGCAAACGCATATTAACTCGAGATTGATTATTAAAATGTATACCAACAAATTGAAGGGGTATGGTTAATCCATTCTAGTTCGTGCACAGTGACAGAATAAGACAAATACGTATAAACATGGACAAAAGGCATGAAAATGTTATAAAAGTTACATGAAAATATATATCCAAGTCTTAAAATCCTTCTTTTTTTACTGTATTCATTTTTTATAATACTGAATAGCATGACATTTTTAAAAATAGTTCTCTAAGTGAATCGAAGATTCCCCAACCATGTAGATATTTGCTTGCGTCCTACAGCGATTTGCCTACTGGAACATATTCGTAATCTTTTCTTATTACCATAATGTAAAATGTTCCTTTTCAAATGGCAGCGGTAGCCTAGTGGTCATGGCTTCGGATTCGTGACCGGCTGTTTTCGTTCAGTCGCGGGTTCGATCTTTGGCCGCCAAAGACCCGCCGTGTAGCCGGGGCTGATGCACGTTATATCTGTCGGGGCCCAAAGCCCTCCCGTTGGCGTGGTGTGGAAATTAGGAGAGGGAGGGTGCCACCTCAGGTGTCGTCCTCGTCACTTGACCGAAGTTCAAGATTCCGAGGTCCGTCGCCAATAGCCCTCGTGTTGCTTCTACTGCGACGTTAATAAAAACTAAACTAAGTTCCTTCTCAAACTTGTTTCGTGAACCCTGTGAATGAGTGACAATAGAGTGCACTGACGCAAGAACCAGAAGTAGTTATGCTACATCAAACAAAATATAGCTGTGTCCTAAACTTAAGAAAAATGTTGGGGAAAGATACGAGAGCGAATGAATGTGGAGATTTTTGGCACAAAAACTAATTGGGCCATGAAACAAAATGGAATAAGAGATAAAAATTGGTTGGGAAGGAGAATCGGATATAGAGAAAGATCGCTATGGTATTCCGGGGGCGATGTCACGTGATCTTACTTAGCATTAGTTTTGAAAAAAATTCATTTTTTGGAATATAGGTCTCGAATTTGTGCGACCCGTGTGGTGACCTCGAATGACAGAATAGTCTCATTGTAGCTCATGCATGTCGTAAGAGGTGACTAAAATGGATACCCAGCCCCTGGGGATTATATCAGGGGACCTCAGAGATTTGCCTTCTTTAGGTAAGTACGGGCATCATGACCCCGTGACACCCTATTGATATTTTTCTTTTCTATGGGGTTTACTGTCTTTGGTAAACACGAGTGATGCACTCCCGGGATACCCTAGCGATCCTTCTCTGTTTTCGACTCCTCCTTCTTGTCAACAATTTGACCCGTGTGGTGACAGGGGATGAGAGAATAGTCTCACTGTAGCTCATGCATGTCGTAAAAGGCGACTAAAATGGGTACCCAGCGTCTGGGGGTATAACCAGGCACCCAGCCCCTGGGGATTATATCAGGGGACCTCAGGGACTTGCCTTCTTCAGGTAAGTACGGGCATCATGACCCCGAGGCACCCTAGTGATCTTTTTCTTTCCCATGGGGTTTACTGTCTTTGGTAAACACGGGTGATGCACTCCCGGGATACCCTAGCGATCCTTCTCTATTTTCGACCCTCCTTCTTGTCAACCCTTTTTACCTTTTTTTCAACTTCACGTCTAGACCACAGTTTAATCTTGTTTGGCTCAGCACAGTCATATCTGGCTCTTGCGCCAATAAACTTTACAATCACTCACTCATTCACTCACTCACTTGTCAACAATTTTTTGTCTTTTTTTCAATTTTTTCACATCTTGTTTGGCGTAGCATAGCAACATCTGGTGCTTGTGCCAATAACTTTCCTATTCTCTCACTCGATCTTCTGCAATTGGATAAACTCGGCATATTGTATATTCTTGCACTTGGTATTAATTTTTCTCGTGTTTCACTCTATAGATATACTCCTATTATGATTCCTGGTAATTCTTGATTCACATGTCTCGATTTATTATACTCACATTTTACGCAAGTATAATAAATCGATTCATTACTCATGACTAAAACGAGTAATGACTAATGAATCGTTGGTATTAATTATTACTGATAATACCGAAGAAAGGCACAAATGCTTTCGATTCAATTTGAGTTACACGGCACTTGTTTTTTCTCTCTCCGCACAAAATGTATGTTTCATTCAACATTTCAACATTTTTTAAACATGTGACATTGAGCTATTCACGATTTTCTCTTCTCTGACCTCGGATACTTTTTGCTGATTGGAATTGCATAAAATTACTTCTCGCCAATCCAAATGAAACATGATTAGGTAAAACAAATGAAGATAAAAGTGTAGTGAATTGAATGAATTAGATGTTGTAGACTGGAGTGAATTAAAGTAATTAATCGTTTGGTTTGAAAGTAGTTGAATGTGACTCCATATCAGAATAATAGGAGTCCAATCTGCTGTAATCGAAAAGTTCTTGAATCAGAGTAAGTGTTTTGACGAGCTAAGATTTTACTATTTGAATATGAATTATGATTAATTGAGTTAAGAGAGATCTGAGAAAGAAAGCGAGCTAGCATCATACATTTTGATAGATAATAAAATGTGTTATTTATTCTCCTTTGAATCTGAGTTTCGAATTTATTGACTGTAGTGTTAAGTATTGAAGGAAATATGTCACACACAAGCCAATTGCTTACAAGAGTTCTACATTCTAAGTGGGAAAAAGCGCACTAAGAAGGAGTTTTATTACATAACATTTTTTATACACCGCAAATATCTTTCAATCCAACTCTTAAATGAGTTGATTTTGGCGACCAAAAGAAGGAGAGTCGCTGAACAATAGTACAAATTATTACTTAACGGATTTCATAAAATAAGAGGTTATTCAAAAATGATTCATCAGATTTCTAAATTCCATATTTTCAAAAATAAACGACACAGAGTGAAATGTAATACGTGAATGCAATGGGAAGATATAAATTCATTTAGTTCCACGTATAATATCATGTAAAATCCTGTCAAACACGCTATAAAGTATCAGCGGTAATGGATTGCACAGCAGTAGAAATCCGTGGTTTAAGTCGAAATAAATTTGCGAATAATGGTGGCAGATGCACTTCAGTTTTTGTCAACCTCCAAAGGAAGAAATCGCAAGAGTATAAGATGATTAAACAATTGAATCGCATATTGGGTGACTTAGGTGGCCTGCTGTGTAACATCAAGTCACCTGGTCTACTGCGAGCGATCCAACTGCGAGGTAGCTCCGTGGAAATTTCTGAAATCTCTTTCGGGAAATAGCTTCACGAAGAACACACGAAGGCCACCTGTTTTTTACAATATAAAACTTCAACAATTTTCCTTTGTATTGATGTATTATTTATCATTTGGTGTCATTTATTTTTGAAAGTATGGAATTCTAAAATTGGCTGAAACTTTTTGAATAATCCTTTCTTGCATGCATTTTGGAATAATGTAGTAATTATCTAACTTTTCAGTTTAGGTATTAAGAATTATTGACATTCTAAATTTAAAAATTAATAATTGCTTGTGCACCAATAGAAAACAGTGAATTATTATGGAATGTTTATCCATCATAGGAACGATTTTCTTAAAGTTGTTTTCTAAAAAGCTAATGTCACTATAATCAACCGAATTTATGTGGTTAATTGTCTATAGGGCTCTTCGCTGCGTCAGTTCAAACCCAACTTTAAGCAATTAAAGGAAAAAAATTAAATGTTTTCCCACTGAATTTAAAAATTTAGATACGTCAATTGTGATCCTTCGCACAAAGATGTTTGATCGTTATTTTCAAAACTTTTAATGTTGGTTGGTTTTATTAACGTCACAATAGAAGCAACACAAGAGCTATTGGCGACGGACCTCGTAATTTTGAGCCTCGGTCAAGTGACGAGGACGACACCTGAGCTGGCACTTCCCTCTCATAACTTGCACACCACGCCAACGGGAGGACTTAGAGCCTTCGACAGATTTAATGTACATCAGCCCCAGCTGGTCTTTAGTGGCAATCTAGACTCGAACCTACGACTCGACAGATACCGCCGACCTCGATTCCGCTGCCCTATCCTCTAGGCTTCCACAGCCACTCAAACGTCATTCTCAAACAGCGGTATAATATCGGTATGTCTTCGAATTTATATACCACAAAAAGAATATTACACAAATGCATGCATACAAACGATATTTTTATAAGCAAATAAAATATCTTTGAAGTAATTCAATTTGAATAGTATTTATTTCGTGGTATTCATTAGTAGAAGTCCCCGATATTAATGTCAGTCATTCCATATTGTGGATATTGTTGTCTACTAGGTATTCCTTGATACTTTTTTCAAAACTTAAATTCCATTCTCTTAACATTCGGTTATTGTTTTAATTTTGGGGAAAATAATGCAATTAGTTTAAATGATAAAATAAGTGAGGGTTTTCCTATTTTACTTATATTTTTTGAATATTTTATGAATAAATTAATAATATTAACATCTTCTAGAACAATATACAGTAATCACTCTATGATTCGACACTTCACTTTTCCGGCCTTGCCACTAATCCGTCCTTTTTACACAGAAAATTATTTATGCCTTTTACTTCATTGGAGTAAAGTAGGCCGAAGCAGGTACAAAATAGAACAATTTTTTTGCAGCTTTGGTTATTTCGTGCATTTGACATTTTGCGTGTACTTTATTAATTTTTTTACAATAATGTACAGTTTTTGTTGTTTAAATGTGTTATTAACTGTGATTTTCCGGTAACTCGACAGTTCTCTGGTCCGATATCTGTTGCATTACCGAGAGAGTGCTGTATTTACTTTTATTACGCACGACATTAATTTTTTTATTTAGGCTTCGTGAACTGGATTTTGAATTTAGCATTGTAAATTTAGAGAGTGTGGAATCAAATTTAATAACTACCTATGTTTACTTTTCATGCTACGTTAATTCAAGCCAATTTTTGAGAGAATTTTAATACTAATTTAAGAATTTTTTTTACAAAATATATTTTTCCGCGTTGTTTGTGTTGCTATTGCAAGTTTTTTTTACGTTCCAGCTTGTATGCAAGATTATTCTAAAAAATAAACATTTACTTGCTGATGGAAAATCCAATTAATAACCTTCTGAAAATATCGATTGGTAGCAGATTAATTTCAAACTTTTTATACAGTTGTTATTAATATATTTTGCATGAAATCGTTTGCTATTGTTTAATAACTGCTTTCGTAACTGTTAGGAGAGGGGGGTGCCAGCTCAGATGTCGTCCTCGTCACTTGACTGAAGTTCAAAATTACGAGGTTCGTCGCCAATAGCCCTCGTGTTGCTTCTAGTGCGACGTTAATAAAAACTAAACTAAACTAAGCTTTCGTAACTGCAATGTATTTAAAAAATTGTAGAAAATTGTAACTCTCCATAGTTCGAATTCTGGCTTATAATTTGCTGTTCTATTTTCGGATTCAACATTTTGTAGTAGTCAATTCCAGCTCTAGTTGTGGTATCGGTTTAGTTATTTCCTTGAATCAATTTAGTTTCAGTCAAGTCTCCTATAATGCAGTTAATTCGTACCGTGTTATAAGAAATTCAGAATCAATTCACATCAGGAAACGCGTTCTATGAAAACCGCGTTATGAGAAATATAGAAATAAGACAAATCAGATTAATTTACTTACAATCAAGTCTCCTATAACACAGTTAATTTGTACAGTGTAATAAAAAACCCAGAATTTATTAAAATCACGAAATGCATCTATGGGAGCCACGTTATGAGAAACATTCGACAAATCAAATTAATTACGTGTACGACAAATCAGATTAATTTATATCGCGTTTATAGAAACCACTGTCGCTTTACGTAGAAACTGCGTTATAAGAAACTAAGAATTAATGCAAGTTAAATGAATTCCTACCACCTATTATCGAATTTCAGAAATAAATATAAATCTTACATAACCCATTCAGACCGACATAATAACTGCATTCTCAAAGTATCAAGCTGTGAATTGATACGGCTATAAATAAAATTTTATAGAAATGATAATGAATATGTAGATTCTTACATATTTGAATTTAGGTTTGTTGAATATAATGCTTAGTTCATATAATAAAATTATAAACTAAAAAATTGCTTCCAACAGATGATATTTTTTCTTCGTCTTTTAAAAGATTTAAAATTTGGTTTTTATCCACTATATATATTTCCAATTGTTTTCTGCTTTTATTTACTTCAGCAATTTTTGCAAACCTATGGATAATTTTGTTCAGATAAATATTACACCAAATAAAAAATTGCACACATTCTCTTAAACACGACAAAAGAGCTTTTCTATACCACATATGTCCGTGTGTGAGTGAACACAATTAAAGACAATATTTGAATAAATTAAAAGAGTAAAAAATGCTTTGTATTGTTTGCTCATTTTTAAAGTAATTATCTGATAGCTGGAATTGACATTTAAGTGGGCATTCCCCTATTTATCAGCTACAAAAATTTACACATCGAATAAAGGCTATCATAAATAAATTTTTCGAGCCATTTGACTAGTTGGATTGTTCTTGTACGAAAACCGAATTGTAAGAGAGCTGTCGCAGTTTTTGTTCTGCGTGACTTGGTGTAACTCCCCACAACGACTAAAAATAGTTAATATATGGCTTATCACAGAAATGATCTACATTACAAATTACAGTACATTTCAATTTTTGTAACAACCGCTCTAAGCAGTTTCTCTTCTTAAATGTGGCTGGGGTAGCCTAGCGGTTAAGGCATCAGACTCGCGGGCGGCAGTTTTCGTTGAGTCATGGGTTCGAGCTTTGATGCCACAAAAGACCCGTATTGTGTAGCCGGGGCTGATACACGTTATCTGTTGGAACCCAAAGTCCTCCCGTTGGCGTGGTGTGGAAGTTAGGAGAGGGGTGCCAACTCAGGTGTCGTTCTCGTCACTCGACCGAGGTTCAAAATTACGAAGTCCGTCGCCAATAGCCGTCGTGTAGCTTCTAGTGTAACGTTAATAAAACCAAACCAATCTCTTCTTAAATATACCTTTTAAAAAGACACATAAAATAGATGGTTTCGAAAAAAATATAACGTTGCACAATTCGAATACTCGTTTTATACCAATCTTATGTCTAAACATAAGATTTTACCGTTAAAAACAGAAGCGTAATAACCTACTTCTAAGCATTGTAACTTTTAATATTCGATCCGATAACTCAGCGATGATTTTTTTTTTCGTTCGCTTGTCTGCAGATCCATCAATTATGTTATAGAAGAATTATAAAGCCAATTGGCCAACCACACCTAATCTCCGTTCATCAGTGGCCAATCACAAACGATACTCACGAAAAAGAGATGGGGGTAATTTTGTGGCGATAATAATTTAAAAAATCCATGTGAAAAACTTTTTTTCTCTCTCTCTGAAGAATAGCCTTAGTTATATGAAGACACAGAAAAAGAATGTTTTTTGTGAATGTGTTACACATTAAGTAATATTTATAAAATAAAAAAATATATAATTTTAATAGGCATAACAGGTCTTTTTAAAGTAAAATTTTTTTATACAAAAAATAAATAAATAAAAAACTCAGATATATAGGTTTAAATTCCATATGTTTTTCACTTGTCTTTAAACAATTTTTTTTTCGTTCTAATTCTTGGAAATTGTAATAAAATCAACAAACATTTCGCATAATTTAAATGATACTAATACTGGTTTATTTTTCTACGTATTTTTTAAGCGCACACTTAAAATTTATCGTTTAAAATTACTATGTTTATTTTTAAAAGGTGAAAAATTACAAGAAATGAACTATACATTTGTCGATGATACGAAATAGGATGGAATTATTTGGTGATTATCATTTTTTTTATATAAATTTTCTTAAAAATCATCTTTTCTTCCATACTACGGCAAGTCAAGTGTCAAGAGGGTGACGTATGATTAGCATTAGTTTTTCGTCCACTTATAATTGAAATAATTTACATTTTGCCTAATGGTAGTTCTGGTTAACTTGCTGTGAGACGTATATAAATATACATTTTTTTTAAAGCAGGGATGGGAATTTTAATTAACTGTGTAAGGAAATTCAATTCGGCTTGGGGATTGATAGGTCAGCAGTACAATTAAAGCGTATCCACCCATATAGGTCCTATAGTACACTGACTAGCCAATTCCGAGGGAAAAAATAACATTTAAAAATTTCAAGTGCAGTTTATAGAGTACTAGAAATTCTGATTACCGGACAGTGGTGATAGAGCTAGATTAATAGCGCACACGCTTCGTCGCGGTAGCCTAGTGGTTATGGTACGGACTTCGTTGTTTCCGTTGAGTTGTGGATTCGAGTTCTGATGCCACTAAGGCCGCGGTAGCCTAGTGGTCATGGCTTCGGATTCGTTCAGTCGCGGGTTCGATCCTTGGCCGCCAAAGACCCGCCGTGTAGCCAGGACTGATGCACGCTAAATCTGTCGGGGCCCTCCCGTTGGCGTAGTGTGGATGTTAGGAGAGAGGGTGCCAGCTCAGGTGTCGTCCTCGTCACTTGACCGTGGCTCAAATTTACAAGGTCCGTCTCCAATAGCCCTCGTGCTGCTTCTAGTGCGACGTTAATAAAACTAAACTAAATTAATCTGATGCCACTAAAGACCCATCGTGTAGCGGGGCTGATGCTCGTAATATTTGGTCGGGTTCCCAAGTCCTCCCGTTGGCGTGGTGTGGAAATTTGAAGAGGGAAGTTTCAGTTCAGGTGTCATCTCCGTCATTTTGCGAAGTATTTCCTTTATAAACACCACAGCCATCTTTAAATCTAATTAAATAGTCAATAAGTTCAAGACTCCAAATGAATATACGTCAGAGGAAGAATGCGCAGTTTGGTTGTTTTAAATACAGAATATGCAAGGCCACTATCCCTCTTTTTCGAATCCCTCTTAATTGTGTTAATCTTAGTTATATTTTAATAATAAAGTCTTAGCTTTTCAAATAATTCCGTCTGAAGTATACACTTCTCGATTATAGCAGATTCAACCCCTATTATTCTAATAAGGAATCACTTCCAACACAAACCATTAATTACAATCATTCACTTCAAATCGCACATCCATCAGCTTGTCGGTATCCTCTCTCTCTCTTTCCCTTCTCTTTCCTTTCAATTTTATTTCGCATATATATCGCCATTTCTAATTCAATTCATTACATTTCTTCAGTTCATTAAATCTTATCTACCTAATCACTTTTCCTTTTTCATGGCAAGGAGTTATTATTGCAGGAAATTCAAATTACCCAAAAGTCCCTGAGATTAAAAAAAAAAAAAAGAAAGAAAAAATTGCGAATAGCCAAGCCGTCACAATTTAACCAAGGCTCAAAATTACGAGATCCGTCGCCAATAGACCTCGATTAGCTTATTAGTGTGACATTAATAACCAATCATTCGCTGCGTATTCGTTTACAAACCAGTCGGCTTTCTTTTAAAATGTAGAAAAAAAAAACATATTAATTTTTAAATAAAGTTATAACGGCTTACAAGTATCACAAATTAAATCAAAAATAATTTTGTTTCATTTATACAACTGTTTTAGCTCATGAAGAACTTGAGTTAAAATTAATTCGACTATGACCGTGCCGGATTAGCAATTTCGACCGGATTATCGGGGGTCAATATAGTTTAAACGGGGATACCAAAGATAAATTATTCTGGTTAAAAAAATTAAGCAATTAAAACATGTATTGCATGGGTTTACGCACATTCCGATCCTTTATAAGAGGCACTATCAAAAATTTCTAGTTAAGATTCCATCAGAGTGTGTAATTTATTAGTCAAGTATTTTTTTTCTTGCTACAGCTTGAGCAGTAAACTTTTAAATTTCTTCTTTTTGTTTTGTATTTCATCAATTGTCCAAGAACTGCCTTCAGGGTCTTGTCTTCTTTAGGTAAGCTAAGGAATCATGGCCACCTAGGTACTCTAGTGATCTTTTTCTTTCCCATGGGACTTAGTTATTATTTTTGGCGACTAAGGCTTCCCGGGAAACGAGCCCTCGGGAAACCTTAGCGGTTCTTCTCTATTTTCGATCAATCTTCTCTTCAATATTTTCCCATTTTCTTCCATCTTCCTTGCGTCTAAATCACAGTCATAAGTGGTTTGACACTTGCAACATGAACATCAACTTTCATTCCCTCACAGTAGAATTGTTGCAAGACGGTACTGCAAATTCCCGTAGCTCCACCTCCATGACGTCAGATATGACGTATAGAAGTTCATCTAATTGGGTGCCACAGCGTGCCCATATAAAGAGAAGATTTCTGAAGTTGAAGTGAAGAGTAATATATATATATATATATATATATTACTGATTTGCTTTACACATTTTCTTCAAGAACTCATATTGAAGTCGCTCAATTTGAAGTTTTGGTTTTCGCCTTTTTTTGGACAGTTAACTACGTCGCATGCTTCCGGTTGTTAGTTTTATCAGTACTCGAAGAACATTTGCTGGGCTTTGATACCATTTTCCTGTACAGTATACAGTACGTACATAATTTTAATATTGTGCATACGTGATATGTAGCCCGATAAGAAACAAGGTACTGTACTGAAACGAAAACGGACAGTTACGATAAACAATGGGCAAAAATACGAGCAGCGGTGTACCGCGACCTGGTTGTCAAGGTCAGCAAACTCTAGAATCCATATAAAAAAAAATCCGAAAGTGAGCAACTCGATCGATGCCGGATTAGAGAATGAGCCGAATCCTTGAATTCCGGATTAAAGAGCGCTTACTCTACAAAAAAATTTCCTGTAGAATTTTTATTCACGAATTCTAAAAGCTTTTCCAATCATTAATTTTGATTTAAAACAAGAATCAGAAGGTGATACGCATCGTAAAGACATTGAAAGAAAAAGGAAGTTAGCGAGTACACTGCTGTAGCTGTGTAACAATAGTTTTGTCCGGAATCAAAATTTTCTAATATAAAATCTACGCTTAAAACTGAAAAGCCTTTTCTCGGAAGATTCCAGCCTGTAAGCTGTAGAATTTGTACGGGTGGACACCCTTTAGTTTGCAATTAAATTACCAATTCCCATTCAGAACCAAATTTCCCGAGTCATGCCCTAGCCTTATGTGACAGAAATCTGACACGCAACCAAAGATTAATTAGTAAAAAATTAGCTTATATACTTTCATGTCGATGCCGCGATTGTGATTGGTTATAAACGTCGCATTAAGAGAGTAAGAAGGTCAAAAGCGCACCTCGTAATTTTGAACTTAAGTCAAATTACAAGGACGATACCTGAGCTGACACCTCCAGTTCCAAACTTTCACACCACGCCACGAGAGGACTCGGAACCTCGACCAAATTTAATGTGTGTCAGTGGCATCAAGGTTCAAACCCACTTCTCAAAGAAGGACTAGATCGGGGCTAGACCCCGACATGGTCATGGACCGAGAGTCCGCGACCATGACCACTAGGTTACCACAGCCACCAGGTATTCTGGTGCCCTCGAATATTTCTTTAAAAAAATTTGCAATCTAACACTTCTTGAAACATACCACATCATTACTTATTCATGTGATAAATGTTAAGCTGTGCGAAATTATTCATTGTCCAGAAGGTGCTTAGTTAAGTAAAGAATCGTCAAATTTAAAAATCCAAAATATCTGCGAAAAACAATCCTCTGTTCTAAACAATCTTCGTTGAGATAATCACCTTTTAGAAAGGAAAAAAAAAAAAAGTATAGCATCGATCGCAAATTTCAAATTCCGTCAAAATAAAACAGAACAATTTATTAAGACATGTGCTTTAAGCCACGATAAGAAATTTTGATTTTTTTGAAAAAAAAAATATTATTCAGATAAAAGATATGGTTGAAAAAAATTAAACATCCATTATTTTCTTTTAATAAGAGTTTTAAAAGGTTTTTAAAACCATATATCTCTCTGAACCACTTCAATTTAATTATTGTAGAGTCCTTACGCGAAAGAAATTTAAAAAAAAAAAAACAACAACCCTTTTTACATCCTGGAGACTTTTTCAAATAACATGTCTGGAACTTGTCTGGAATAATCTCGAGTAGGGGGTGGAAGGGCTTCCCGGGTCATCAAGTACGGGCTTCTCAACGCGTTTGAATTTTACCAGAGAAATCGTTTCGTTTTCGTGAATTTGTTGGTGTTTATTTCGGTCCCCTCAATGAAATAATAACTACTCGATTGTCACTGGAATAGTAGAGTCATGTGAAAGTGTGCCGATAGGGCATGAAATCTAAAAAAACTTTTAAGAAATTAAGAAAAAAAATGCAATCAGTCTAATAATTTTTGGAACACTCAAATTGGAGAGATTTCTAGAATAATCAAAGAACTTTTGAAAGAATAGAAGAACTAAATTAGTATACCAAATTCCAATATTTTCATTTTGAATATATATATATAAGGTTAAAAGCTTATTACTATTCTTTTGCGTCATATCTAATCCGATAACGAAAAATTATTTGTAGACATCGTTCAAACTTAACTTCACTCTTTCTCTCTCTCTCTCTCTCTCTCTAACACACACACACACACGTATGTATATATATAACTATATATGTGTGTGTGTGTTTTGCATGTGTGTATATATATATATATATTATTAACAACGAGTGTTTCTATTTTTATTTATTTTTGTACCTCTATTTTATTTCCAAATTTTTTCCCCGGAGCCCCTTAAATAGAGCGTCTCTAAACAAGAGATAAATAAATTATGGTCCCCCCCCTCCTATTCAAGGAACCAGGACCAACAAAATTGTCACCTTACAGGAGGTACTACTGGCAACACACACACACATATATATATATATTTAGAGAGAGAAAGGCGGGATATTATATAGCTTTATTTTCGTTTTATTAATTTTTAAAGGTTTTTCTTTTTTCAATTATCTCTTGCTGTCGTTCTGTACATATTTTTCTTGCTATAAATTTTTTTATACTTTTCTTTATTTTTTAAATAATTTAATTTATTAATATGTAAATAATTTTTAGATTTTTTTTTCTGTACTTATAAAGATTTTTTTTTAATAATTAGTTTTAAATGTACTTCGATTCTCTCTGTATTGTATAATGTATCAATGTTTATTCACTTTTATGTTTTCAATATATATATATAGTATATATATATGTATAATTTCACTAATGTTACTAAAATATATATCTATAATACCTTATTAAACTACAAATAATCCAGAATGACTTTAAGGCGCTCACAAAATGACTTCCTCTGATTTAAAGGAAATTTTCCTTTTACCTCCATTCTTTTTTCATAAATTTAAATTTTTTTCTGATTTAAAAAAATCGTCTGTACATTTCGAGATTATTAACAAATGATTCTCAGACAACATTTCCGGGTTTCCCAGAAATTCTGTGGATATTATTGGAATAAATTTATCCCTTGAGTATAAATAATACAAGAATTCTTGTTCCACTAGATGTTTTTCACGAATTTATATTTAAAAGATGTATTTAAATTAATAATAAGCTGATTTTAAAAAGAGAATGCATTTTCTAAAGGTTTTTTTTTTCTCATCATTTTGGATCAATGCTATAATGTTTACTAAAGTTTCCCCCCCACACTGTGTTAACGAATGAAAAGCTTAATTATTTAATTGCTACTTGATGTATGAATTTTAATTCTTATTAGATAGACTATTCAGTTTATTCTTATATATATAGTCTAGTTCGTTTAATTTGAAATTTTTCATAACATGTTATTCTATTGTGGAATAACATTTATTCCTGTTACTCATTTTAAATTAATTCATATAATAATTAGGTATTAGTACTAAAACTCTTGCAGTTCTGTTTATTTAAGTTGTGTCTATATTTAAAGTACGAATTCATTAAAAATATTCTGCCGAAATTTAAGGAGAGGTATATGTCCTTGATCATTATAATCCCCAAAATAAAGAATATATTTTTTCTTCGGATAATTATTTTATTTATTATTCCTTTTTAAATTGTGTAAAATAGCCGACAATTTATTTATACAAAGTCAAGAGAAAAATATGAATGAACGTTTTTCTTCTTTTTCTATCAGATAAAACGAAATATCGAAGAAGATCGAACGGAAATTCCCGCCGAATTTTTATAACAATAATTTAATTCCATTTAGTTTACCACAGGGGCCATTAGTTACCATTAGGGGTCACAGTAGTGTGGTGGTCATGTCATAGTCCCAGACTCGCGACAGGCGGTTTTCGCAGAGTCGTGGGTTCGAGCCCTGAGGCCACTAAGGACCCGCCGTGTAGCCGAAGCTGATGCACGCTAAATCTGTTGAGGTTCAAAGTCCGCTCGAGGCGAGGTATAGAAGTTTGGAGAGGGAGGTGCTAGTTCAGGTGTCGTCTTTGTCACTTGACCATGGTTCAAAATTACGAGGTCCGTCACCAATAGCCCTTTTATTTTCAATAAATGCTGAGTGCGAGGGTGAGGGTCTTCCGGGGGACCTGTTTGTTGTTCTAAGCCCCTTGGGTAAGTTCTGTCCACTTGGGAGAGCTCAGTCCCCTTGGGCATGCTGCCAATAGTCCTCAATCAAAATTGAGAATTTCTCAATCAAAATTGAGAATTTCTCAATCAAAATTGAGATTAATTCCTTTGTGCATTATATACATATATATATTAATCAGCTTTCTTTCAAAAAATCCTTCAATCACTCTCTCTGTTAATTCTAATACAAATCATCTTAAATTGAAAAGATTTAATAGCTTCCTATTAAAACTTTTGACTGTTTATAGTAACTTAAAAATATACAATTACTTAACTTTTGTCTAATTTATTCATTTAAAATTTATGTCTTGCATTACAAACAGAGGAAGAAAATCTTTGTTAAAGGAAATATAATTCCGTGACATGAAAGCTTAATTTTTTTTATGGCAGCTTAATTTTTTTTAAATATTAATAATTTAAATTGGTGTTAAATAATATTAAACATCTTAGATCACGAATCCTTCGTGAAATATATTTATTAACTATTCTCTTATCATAACATTTTGCCCTGTTAATGATTATTTCAATTCTTTTTGTAGTAATTGAATTAGAATAAATAAAAAGATTTTTAAAAATAGGAAAGACGTTATTGGAAAATGGGTGATAAAAAGAAATCGAAGATCTCTGGTTTTTTAAAAGTAATTTCTTTCGATCAAATGTGTTATTATAAGAATATAAAAATTCGAATTCTTTTTAATAATATTTAAATTTGAAATAAATTTACAATATGCAGTTTTTAATTCAATCTTTCAAATTGGATTTTTTAAAAACAAATCCAGTATATTTGATTAATTAATATATTTTCTTTTGAAATAATTATTGAGGTTTAATTTGATTCGAAATCAATTTCTGTATAACTACTAATTATATTGATGCCATTTCAGGATTTTAGTTGACTCTTGCGCATTGGCGATATGGGTAGCAATTATTTTCACAATAAGTTTATATTTTGAATTTTAACGTAAATAAAAGCGGAACTCCATTTGAATACTTCTAAAAGCAAATAAATTACATAACCTGATGAAATTTTTTGTCAGTTTTCCATCAACTTAGTTTGGTAAATCTAGAAATTTTACAAAAAAGTGAAACAAATTTCTTTTACTTTTGCCTTGTTGATAAATACGTATCACTCACACACTAACTTACCACACCATAAGCAAATACCACCACAAACAAAATACCACATATAAGCACCACAAACAAAAAAAATTAATTAAATAATAATAAAAAAAATTTACTGGCTTGCAAATTAAAATATTCTTACAAAATTAAACAAATAAACTTTTACTAGTTGTTCGAAATTCCTTATAATTTTTGAAAAAATCATTTGGTAGTGGATTACTTATAAATTTTCATGCAATTGTTATTAGTTATATTTATTTGAAATAGATCATTTGCTATTTTATGATAGCTGTTTTCATAACTGTAATGTGTTAAAAAATTGCTGAAAATTGTAATTCCGCATCTCGAATTCTGGTTTCTTTGTTGTATTATTTTCTGATTCAGCAACTTACAGTAGTCGATTCTAGTTTTATAATCGTGATATCACATTTATAACTCGTCTCGACTTGTTATGCAACTGTTAAAAGCTTAGAGCAACTTCTGCAACGGCTTAAAATATCTGATGTATGGTTCATCAAAATTGATATATTTTAGTAATTGAAACAATATTTTTTACCAAAAATAATAATCTATCAGGAGAAATTCAATTTCAATGAGTTGTGTCTTAGCTTTTGAGTTCATTCGAATCATTTAACAACAAACTCATTAAACCATTTGTAAAAATAAGGGGGGGGGGAGAAATTGGTTGTGCTAATTGTGCTTAAATTTTTTTTCTTACTAAGTTCTCGAAAAAGTAGAAATTAGAATAAAGCAAGCGTACTTCCGAGTTCCAGGCTCCACAGAAACAATTCACTAGCAAAACATTATGAAATACATAAACGCTTCTAATGTAAACAACAAAAAGAATGAAATAAAAACAGCCGATTCTGCCATAAAAATCGATTACTAAATTAAATATTAAAAATATAAGAGGAAAAGATAAAATATTAAAGTAGGCCATAATATTCTGTTCGGATATTAAAATAAAACCAAATGGTAATATATTAAATTAAACATATCTAATCAATATTAATTAATACAGCTTGAGCAAACTGAATGCAATTATTATAATCATAATTCATTATTATGCCAATTTTGAACCTAACCCTTGTATCCTTTAATTTATGCCTACACATTTTCGTTGACGCCTTCTTCTCAAAACAAGGACTTGTTAGCACATATGAAAAAGCATAATTACCAATTTTTTGATGCTTTGTCGGCAAACCGTAGCTCTTAGTGAAGGTTCTGCCGCAAATAACCATGTGTGGACATTATTGGTAGATAATATCGCGTTTCGAATTATAAATAGCACATGATCTTTATTTAACGAATAGTGTTTGTTATAGTGGCTCTCACTTGGCTCTACAAATATCACACCGCTGCATTCTTTAATTAATGAGAGCTACTTAAATTTGTTTCTCTCATAAAGAGAGAGCTCGCAGAATGCTGTATGAATGATTGACGTCTGGCAAGTTGATATCAAGAGAGAAGAGTTGATTCTCCGGAGCAACCAACGAGATTGTAGTAGTAGTACAATCCTGAAAAAAGTAGAGACCCAGCCTCGCATTTCACCTTCTCACCTTTGTTCTTAGGAATCGAGAGAGGGAGTGGTGTTTTCAGAGGCGCACTTCTTTTCAATAAGTGGCCTCTGTTGAAAAACCCCGTAACTTTAAGAGATGAGGGGTTTAAGTTAGAAAACTTAATTGATAATAAAAATAAGACCTCAAATAATATATCTAACTTAAAAGGATAGTTTAAACGATAATATTTGGATTAAAAGCAAGATGTTGATCGTAATTTAAAAAGGAGTAAACAGCTATTAGTGCTGTCATCTATTGCTGAACAGAAAACAGAGTAAGATGAACAGAAAATGTAATAGTATTTTCAGTGCTCGTTGTATAATCAAAATATAAAGTTACTTGTATATCTCCAGCAAGCTGCAAATCCTACAGGTAATTTCCTCATATACCTAAAAATTTTAATTATTTTATGTTGTTAGCTTTATTACTATGAAATAAAATATTTTTTACCTGCTACCCATTTGATATACAGTGGCACAAACAATTGAGGATACACCTTACTTTTACTTGATAAATCCAACTTTCAATCAAAATAACACCTTAACCAGAAGTGCAAACGAATTTTTATTCTTAGACATAACAAAAGGTTTAATTAACAGTAAGAATAAAGAAAAATCAACGACAAAATTCTAAAATAAAACTTTTTAGAGGCATTTCAAATAAACATAAGCAGATTTTTACCTCAAAAAATTGAGGATACACAAATGAAATTTTTGTTTAACTACCACTTGATTTCTTTTTGCTTGCTACTAATCATCTAAGTTTGGGAAATTTTATCCTAAACTTTTTCAACTGTTATTTCTGTCTTTTGAAGTTGGTTATGAGAATATAAAGCTGTAATTTTAAATGGAAAATGGCTCCTCGGAAAGAGACTAGTACTGATGTAAGAAAATTTATATTAAGGTTATTTAAGAAGGGAAAATCTTATCGTGAAATAGCTGAAATTGTCGGTAGAAGTCACTCATGTGTCCAGAAAATCATTGGGAAATTTAAACGCGATGGATTAATTCAAAATAAGAGTGGAAGAGGAAGGAAAAGTATTCTGAGTGATGTAGCTAAAAGGAAAATTTTAAAAGATATCAAGATTAATCCTAAACTGAGTGCAGTCAAACTAGCTGCAGAAACTTCTCGAATAATCTGCAGAAGTGTAAGTGTTGAAACTGTGAGAAATGTGATTAGACATGCTGGATATAGCAGTCGAGTAGCTAGAAAGAAACCTTTCATAAGCTTACAAAATCAGAAAAAGCGTTTGGAATTTGCAAAAACTCATCAGTTGAAGACAGAAAACTTTTGGAAGAAAGTTATATTTAGTGATGAAAGTAAATTCAACATTTTTGGAAGCGATGGTCGTCATACCGTTTGGAGAAAGCCGAACACCACTTTGGATCCAAAAAATTTACGTTCTACAGATAAACATGGTGGTGGCTCCGTCATGATTTGGGGTTGTATGGCTGCAAATGGGGTAGGAAATTTAGTTTTTATAGATGGTATAATGGATCATAAGCTTTATATAGACATACTCCGCAACGATCTTAAAGAAAGTGCACAAAAATTGGGTTTAGATGGAAATTTTATATTTCAGCACGACAACGACCCCAAACACACGGCACGTAATGTCAAAATGTGGTGTCTTTTTCAATGTAAACAGCAATTACACACACCGCCACAGTCCCCTGACATCAATGTCATAGAAAATTTGTGGGCCACACTAGAAACAGCGGTCCAAAAACACCAGATTAGAAACAAAGCCCATTTAAAGCAAGTGTTGCAAGAAGAATGGGGTAAAATATCTCCAGATACCACTAAAAAATTGGTCGAATCGGTACCAAGACGTTTGGAGGACATTATAAAAGCCAAAGGACATGCAACAAAATACTGATACTGTCTATGCATGTAATATATCGAAAAAATTTCTTTGGTGTATCCTTAATTTTTTGAGGTAAAGATCTGCCTATGTTTACTTCAAATATTTGTGAAACTTTTAATTTTAGATATTTTTTTGTTGATTTTCGTTATTTTTACTGTAAATTAACCCTTTTATTACGTGTAAAAGTAAAAATACGTCTTCTATTCTAGTTAATGTGTTATTTTCATTAAAAGTTGGATTTATCAAGTGAAAGTAAGGTGTATCCTCAATTGTTTGAGCCACTGTAGCTACAAAAAGGAAGCAAATAAAAAAGGAAGACAAGAACCTTGAATTTTAAGTTGATTGACCCAGGGAATTTTGCGTTAATTAAAAACTTAAATGGCCTTCCTACTTGTCTTATTCGTAAAGAAAAATTGGCGTATAACAAGAAGTCAAATTTTGAGAGATACTTTACAATTACACACAAGTCAGTGAGCAATGAATATCTTGTCGATAATGCAAGAAAAAAAGCAATTGAGAAGTTACGTGCTGTCAAGCATCTCCCAAGAAAATTCCATATATACTCGATGGGATTTAGATCCGGAGGCTTTTCCGGCCAATCCATGCGTTCAATATTCTCACTGTCCAAAAGCTCTTCGATAGATACTGTGTGATGAACTGGCGCATTGTCGTCCATGAAAAGGAACTACGGACCTATTGCCCCTCTAATTAGACGCACGTACAGAAGGAGAATCTCGTTACAATAGCGGCCTTTGGTGACTGAAACTCCTTCGAGGATGTGACGGTCAGTACGGCAACCAAGTATAATGCCTTCCCAAATGAGAACATCGTGACCTCTAAACCGGCTTCTTTCGATGTTGTTGGAGGGGTTATTGTGGATTCCCCCCTCTCTCCATATGTGTATGTGTCCAGAATTGCTATTCAAACTAAACTGCTATCATCCGTAAAGAATATTCAATCTCATTGACTATCTATCCAATTCTGGTGTTCCCGGCACCACAGAAAACGCCTTCTCCGATGAGCAGATGTTAAAGGTACACACCGTACAGATCGTCGTGCTAACAGACTACCACTGTGCAGCCTCCTGACCTCGTTAAAACGCGATATTGGTCGCTCAATCCCCTGTCCCGTGTGTCTAGAGATTTCTCCCACTGTCTGCCGCCTGTTCCTTCTGGTCTGTAGGGCAATGTATCGGTCGTCCGCTGACGTGGTTGCTCGCGTACTATCACTCCTGAGCCATCGGACAGCTGTTCTTGTAGTTTGAAGTTCTCTCCAAAGTTGTGAATCGATGTTGTGAGCAATCCTAAACTCCACAGCCACACTTATTACGCTTCGACCGTTCTCTGTCTTTCCAGTGATTCGACCTCGGATAAAATCATTCGTCGTCCAACAGATTGATTATTCTACATTTCGCACTGAGGCAGCAACTCGACATTGTTTAAACTGATATACGCCGTGCAGTCACTTTCCTAGAAATGTTGAGTTTACACCACCGGCGTGCTCTATCCCGCTCCAACACTCCGCATTACGTTTAGCAGCATATCTGCTGACATGTGCTCACCCAAGTTAATCTCCTGATAGATTTCTCAGTCGGCACTGCCTTTTCGCTCAGCTGACATGCTAATTTTTCGGCTTCGTCCTTAATTTTTGCTCACCAATGTAGTTAGGTTACAGAAATTAGGCTCTCAATAAGAATCTCAACCGCTGTACTTTTGAAATTTGGCTATGTTGATTACACTATGAGTATACAGCGCTTTCTAAATATTAAATGAAATTCGGGATTTCAGTTAATAAGAGATACGATCGAAAAATATTACATTTTTTCTATTTTAATACGAAAAAAGCCGATTTCACGGTGTTAGCCTCATTTATGGAAATGAAATTCCAAGTTGTATCCGTAGGCAGACACACATTGATAAAATCATTATTTTCTTTTTATATAAAGAAACACATTTCGAAAATAAGTTTTCGTGTGTTAGTGTAAATATCCCATGCGGAAAAAGAAAGGCGTAAAAACTTTTTCCATAGAATCCATTCGCCAATCTGTTTATCCAGAGCAAACAAACAACTACAGCTTAATGTTGGTATTAAAAGTTTTCCTTATTAAATTTCTTTAGCCGCGGCACTCTTATATTAAAAGCTTTGACAGAGATAATATGGCGCTGGGGAAATTTAAATATTTTCGAGTTATCTATGAAAACAGAAAATAAAGAGGGGGGGGGGAATAGATATTACCTCCATTCGTGTTTTCAAATTAAAAAATAGAGAATCTCTCAAAATAACCTCCGCAGAAATTCTAGAAGCCCGTTATGAAGGGGAGGCTTTATATAAGCTTAACAAATAGAAGAAAAATTAGAAAGCAAAAATAAGTTTTATTTTCGAATAGGTTGCAAAAAAATGTAATGGAATTTTATTTTCGTTTTTGGGAATTTGTTAGTTCTTTTTTGTCTACCGAGAAACGAATAAGATAGTTCTGAAAATTAAAAAAAAAAAAAAAAAAAAAACGTAAAATCGAACGATGAAATAGACAAAATCTACATTTCGTATGGTATTTAATCAAGCAAATTTTAAAAAATATCATCAATTCGTATTTCAAAGAAATTTGTTTTTCAGTATATATGAATAGAAATATCCAATTCCAAGAATTTGAATATTTAACAAAGAGTTTAGTTTCTGTGATTACGAAGGAGAAAAAATAACTGTTCTAAGAGTTCGATAATTATATATTTGCTCTTCTTGTGAAAGCTACAGAGAAAAATAAAGAACCCTTTTCAATAATTTAAAAAAACATTTCGGATGAAAGAAATAATAAAATAGAACAAATAATTGTTTTTCCGAACTCCTAGACTTATATATTTTTTTTCAAAAAAAATTCTTTTTTGTTTTTTTGTTTTGAGAAAAGTTCAAAAATACTCAAATGTCGAGAAACAGGATATTACATTTTGAATGAAAGGAATTGATAATTGTTTTTCCCCATATTTCGGTTCATTTCTTTTCCCATTTACCTTTCTATTTTTACTTCTTTTCATCCATAGGAAAACATATAACGGACTTTTTATAACTGAACACTGTAGAATCAATTCTGAGAACTGTACAAATAGCTGAGTTCAAAAGGCGAATGTTCAAACTAATAGAACGGTGATTGTAATGTTCTGTACATTTTTGCAAACCATTTTTCCATAGAATATAATGCATTAAAAAAAAAAAAAAAAAAAAAAAAAAACTAATCAACATAATCTTGATATGAGAAAATATGTTTATCCAGTGTCAATTAAGCACGTCAAAATTTCGTTAGCACCAAACAATATTTCAACACATAGATAGTAACAACTTTATGTAAAATATATAGAACGACCGTGACGAAAAGAGCCTTGTCTCCGTCTCTTCGATTAATGATATGGTTTCATCTCAGGAAGAAACGGCGAAAACTATAGTAATGAACAATTCTATGAAATTAATGCAACTAAAATAATTCATGTTTATCTGATATATGAATGGAGAATTTTTATTTTTAAAATTAAAACAATTTTAGTTTTTTAGTTTAGTTTTATTAACGTCGCACTAGAAGCAACACGAGGGCTATTGGCGACTGACTTCGTAATTTTAAACCACGGTTAAGTGACGAGGACGACATCTCAGCTGACACCCCCTTTCCTAACTTCCACACCTAGCCAACGGGAGGGCTTTGGGCCTCGACAGATTTAACGTGTATTAGCCCCGGCTACACGGCGGGTCTTAAGTGGCCAAGGATCGAACCCACGACTGAACGAAAACCGCCGGCCAAGAATCCGAAACTATGACCGCTAGGCTAACACGGTCCTACAATTAAAGCAGGGGGGGGGCACTTAAATGTACGATGTGACAATCTACTCAGCCAATACGTTACTCCTTGTCAACCAAAATTGAAACAGCAGAAAGGTTGGCAATCATGAATCGCGGGCAGAGCCAAAACTTTTCAGTTGGTGCCCGATTTTTGGTAGCAGTAGAGTGAACAAGTGAAGGAATGTGACTGAGCGATGGTGAAGTTTAATGGCGCAAGAGCCCGATATCGTTGTGCTGCGCCAAGCAAGATTCAGCTGCACATCAGTTGACAAGAAGGGAGAAAGAGAGAAGAAATAGAAAAAAGATTGTTGGAGTATCCCAGGGGTGAATCACCAGTGTTTAGCAAAGACAGTAAACCTCATGGTAAAGGAAAAAGATCACTAGGAGACTCTGATGAGTGATTACAGTACTTATCCGGAGAATGGAAGCCCCTGAAGGTGAGTGAGTGAATAATGTTTGAGGTTTAGCCATACCTAGATGCGTTTGTGACAAACTATGTGTATCTGTGATCTAGACGTTTGGAGGGAGGAAAATGAAAAAGCGAAAACTGGTAGAAAAGGAGGGTCGCAAATATAGGAGGATCACTATGATATCCCGACCTTGTGCCACCCGTATTTATCAAAGACAGTGAATCCCTTGAGAAAGAATAAGACCACTAGGATAATAATCAAAGTATTAAAACCATAATTAATTTCCCTTTCAGGTATTATCATGGATATCAAATTCTTTTTGAAGCTCGTATTTTAGTTCGATTGCATTAACTAAACAGGAATTACTTAGAAATAAATTTATGCTAGTTTTTGTAAATGTTAGACATATGTTTCAAGATATGGTTAGTTTACGCTAAACTCATGATTACTTTACAGAACATGAATAAAGTTAATATGTGTGTGGTTTTATATCAGGCCCGAATGCGCTCCAAGTTTGTAGTACGAAAGTTGATGCTTTCTCCATTTAGTCCCCCCCCCTCTCCTGTAGTTTCAATCGTCATTTTATTAGTAGTTAAACCTAGTAGAAAAGTTGTGTACTATCTGTCCTTTTATTTATGATTTTTGAATAAAAAAGCAGCTTTGTTTTAAAATTTTCCTACAAAAAAAGTTTTCGTCTTAGTATCACGTCATTTAGTAGTAAAGTTTTTGGCGACGAAGCTTCTCGATTTTTGAGACACGGTCGAAGACTATTCCTCATTAAAATTACACACTTATCTCAAACACCATATGAGGATTTTGATGGCCATTTTTTTAACGTACGACACTCAACCCACGTTTTCCCCTATACGGTAAGTAGAATCAAGACTTGAATCCATATTGAGACTTGAAAATCGTCAGCCATGAGGCTTCAATTCTGAGCCATGTATCAACCACGAGCGACCACGGTAGTTGTGTAGTCGTAGTCACGAGCTTGTGATCGGTGTTGTTCAAGTAGAGTTGTACGCTCCAGTCCAGGTGCCACTAGAAATCATCACATAGAGGAGCTGATGCACGTTAAATGTTACGAGATTCAATGCCCTCAAGTGGATTGGAAATTATGAGGATAATGGATTCCAGCTCAGGTGTCCACCTCGTCATCTGGTGAAAGGCTAAGAATTACGAGGTGCATTATCTGTGTTCAGCGCAGTTTGTGTCGGGAAGAAATAAACAGTCCGAAAAAGAACAGTAATTGGCCTTGGTAGCCTGGTGGATAGAGCAGCGGACTCGTGGCCGATGGTTTCCGTCAAGTCGTAGATTCGAGCCTGATGCCCCTACAGACCCGCCGTGTATCCGGGACTGACACATGTTAAATCTGACGAGATCCAAAGTTTTCTCGTTAGCGTGGTGTGAAAGTTAGAAGAGGGAGATGCCAGCTCAGGTGTCGTCCTCGTCACTTGACCGAGGTTCAAAATCTCGAGGACCGTCGCCAAAAGCCCTTCATTTCCTTCTCAGCTATTGAGCAGTTCAGATGTTTCATTTGTATACTCTTTCCTTACTAATAATATTAAAGAACAAATTACTGATAATATTCAAGGCCTACAGGAAACAAACTGACAACTTTATACTAATACTCAAATCCTCAAAGAAGCTTCTGAAACGGTACTTTATGAAACCGACATATGCACAGATATTGGCAACCGCTACATGATCTCAGATATTTCCCGTCAACATCCTAGACCTCAAAGAGTCGTGATTGTACCCCCCTCCCCTGATGAAAATTTTTATACCAGTTAAAAACAAAGTTACTTCAGAATTCATCAAAAAGGACTTATTATTCAAAATAACTCACATCAACAAAACTCGTCGTGGAAGCTTGGATATCAACCCGGTGGATGAGAATGATGTGCAGTTGCTAGAATCTGAATTCAGAAAAATCGATTCCTTGAAAAACTACGATATAAGGCTAGATACCCCCAATTCATATTGTTTGGAATGAATGCATCCTGTAATGCTGAATCATTAAAAGAGATTTTAATTCAGAAGAATGAAGTGTTTAACAATGACAATTTAAAAATTTATTTTCCAACTAAAACGAAAAGGGATACAAATTGGGTTACAACAAAAATCTCCAATATGATTAATTTCTCTCATCTTTACCTTCATTTCGAACGAGTCAGAATTGAATTATTTATAAATGCCTTGCAGTGTATGAAATGGGGGGTGCACATACTAAAAACCGTTGTGTAAAAGAACAAATTAGCTTCCGGTGTGGATCGGCCGACTCGCATGATAAAACTTCATGTACATCAAAATGCATTAACAGTTGTGGTAATAATCTACGTTTTGGAACTAGCCACGCAATTAATCACGGGTGTTGGGACAAGAAGTGTCCCATACTGAAAAATTAAAAAACTTTTATTTTTAGTCACACCTATTTTGGTTTGTAATATATTCTCATGTGTTCTCCCACTGACTTCGGTCATTAGTTGTTTCGCTTTTTGTACCCCTGGTTGATCAAATCAATATTTTTGTAACTGAAAACTAATCACTTGCGGGCTGCGCATCTCCAGGCTTTTGTGGTCGCTTCGGAGCTTTGGTCCGGTTTTCTGCTAATCGAGATCCTTATCTTAATTTCTATACCCCCTTAAACTTCCTTCCTGGATCAATTCAATATTTCTCATTTAAAAATAAATTTCTCACTGTTTGTTTTAATAAATTAATTTACCCCGAATTTTTCAACAAAAACCATTATACAATAGGTGTCTTACTTAAATTTAAAAAACTTCCCATTTTATTAATAAATTTATATTTCCATCCTCACGATGATTTCGATACCATGTTGAAGAAACATTTTGTTTATAAAATTTCGAATCATAGTTGTCTCCTGACGGAGACTTCGATGAGAGGTTACCCATATGAGGCTATGATTTTTCCGATACCGGAGGGGATTCTCTGATCGATTTTGCATTACATCATAATTTAAACTTTTTAAATATTCCAGAATTGGGTCCTACTTTTGAGGCTCACTCACGTAAAGGTAATCCAGATACATCTTGGATATCTAACAGCATTATTTATTTGGTGGATAGGTGGGAGGTTTCGGACCTGGAATCTCTGAGCAATCACCGGTTTTTGGGTGTGCATCTGCAATTTGATTTAAATAATTCCGAATTTTATTTAAAAACTAAATACGGTATCAATAAATTTTTGAAAAAATTTAAGAAATCATATCCCAAACTCATTCAAACTGTTGAATCAATTCGGAATTCAGATCAGCTAGGAGTTTGCTAATTTATTGATTTCAACCGTTCGGTCATCCGCTTTCATATCTTTTCGTAAACGACGGGTTCTTGCTACTCCTGTTTTCTCCTGGTGGAGCAACAATAAAAAAATTTTTTAGAAATAAATTAAATGCTCTTAAAAGGAAATTAATACATTCAGTTGAAAATAATTTTCCACCTGGAGAAATTGATAATTTACAATTAAAATATAAAAAAGAAAGATCTTTATATAAAGGCAAAATTCTTGCTGCAAAAAATGAGGCCTGGGAGTACTTCTGTTTCACCAATCTTGAAAACTTTGGCCTGAAGTTCAGGGTTGCCTTTGGCAAGTTCCTGAACTCTCGGCCCCTTGAGGTCATGGTTCCTGGCTCATCTGATAACTCCCAAAAGCAAAAATATGAATTCCTAATACGTTCTCTTTTCCCGGGCTCCGGGGAGACTTTTGATTTGAGTTTTGACGAGTCTGCACCACCTCTGAGGGTTTCCACTTAAGAGATATCTCTGGTTCTTAAAAATCTTAGTGGTGGGAAGGCTCCCTTTCTTGATTTCTTGGACTATGGAATTTGGAAGAATATTCTTTCTAATTTCCCTAACATTTTAGTAAAATTTATGAATTTATGTGTGCAATTTTCCTATTTTCCAAGTATTTTAAAAGACGCTAAATTAAAACTTCTCCTTAAATCTGGTAAAGACCCGTCATCCATTAAATCGTACAGACCAATCTGTTTGTTACCAACCTTGGGGAAAATTGTTGAGCGGGTTTTTGTCAATAGATTAAATTTCTGGATTCATCAAAACAATATTCTTCATCCCCTCCAATTTGGTTTCAAAGAAAATTCTGGCTGTGATGACGCCATTTTCCACTTGGTTTCGCATATCAAACGCAAAAGATCTACTGAACACGTTGCTGTTACTTTTATTGATATTCAGGGTGCGTTTTACAACATAGATTGGTCTGTTCTATTAAAACCTTAAGGAATCTTCATTTTCCAATCTGTTTTCAAAAGTTTATATGCTCCTACTTAATAAATCGGCATATTATTTTTTCTAATAATTTCATAATAAAGCATTTAATTACCCAAGGCTGTCCTCAAAGTTCGGTACTTGCATCTGCTCTGTGGATCTTATATTTTAATTCTATTTTGAATATTAATTGAAAAACTTTTTAGTTCAAGCTTTCACGGATGATCTGGCCGTTATCTCCGCATGAAATCCGAGAAGAGACCTAATTTTACCTTTTAATTGGCCTTATTGCTGAACAGCTGGAACGGATAAGGCTGGAGATCTCTATTGTGTTCAGAAGCCAGTCAATCAACAAGGGAGTTTGCAGTGGCAGCGTCTTCAGTTGAAACCAGATTTTTAAACTAAAGAATTCCTTCATAAAAAATTTAAAATTTTATAAATATTTAGGTATTCTGTTTGACTGCCGGCTGTCATGGAGTCCTCACATTAATTATCTTAAAGAAAAAAATTATAGTCTCTTATTAAATTTTAATAGGGTTTCCTTCGGTGAATTCAATTCCAAAAATTATACAATCTGGTACTTATCTGTTATCTATTATTGTCTATGGTGCAAGAGTTTGAGGTGATCTAAACTCCTCACAAATTATCAAATTAAACTCTTTTCAAAGAATTTACCTTTTAAAAAATGCCAAGGCCCATAGGACGTCTCTCACTGCTGCTTTGCGGGTGATTGCCGGGGCTCCCTCAATTCATCTTACCCTAAAATTTCATTTTCTTAAATATCAAATATGGAAACAGCATAATTCTAATTTTTTTCACCTGATTAATAATATCCCATTTGACTCAAATATCTCACCGAGATTTGTTCGTCCTGAAAAACAAATTCTTTTTTCTTAGCAAATTTTCGGGACCCTCCGAGTTCGCCGTGTGTGTCTTCCACAGGGGTGTTCTAAACAGTGTGTACATGTCAGCAATCGGATTTGCCGTTTTGTGAACAGTCTCTCATAACTTCAAAGTTTCTGTTTATTCCGACAGTTTATCATCAATTATTGTTACTGCAGAGTACCAGAAATAAATCGGCTTTTATTCATATTATTAAAGAAAAATTAGCAAATTATTCTGATTTTTACAACTTACACTGAGTTCGGTTGCATGACGGAGATTATTATAACGAAATCGCGGATTTCTTTGCAAATCTCGCTATCACTTATGGTGAGAGAATGAATGTCCTTGCCCCTCGATCTCACGTAGTTATGATTTTAAAAAAATAGGCTTCTTTCTGACTGGTAGGTCTGGTGGTCAACTTGTAATACTGGTATTCGGGTTCAGTCCTGTATTTCTAGACAAAATCTGAATTTTTATACCAATTCTAGTTTGATTACTCTCTTCTTAACTGGTCCTGGTCTCTTCATTTCTTATTTAAATCGTTTTAATTTAAAAGTACAAATTTGTATCTCTGTGGCTCTGTTGGATATTCTGACTACTATGTTTTCTCTTGCCCTTTTGCCTGAGATTTTCATTTAAAATGCCCTGTTGTTGAAGCGAAACTTATTTGGCTGAAGTCCTGTGGGAAAATCCGTAGCATTCTAAGCTTAAATCCTGTTTTCTTACGGTTAGTAAAATTACCCAACAAATTTTTTTGTTTGAAATTTTTATTATATTTCTTAATATTTTAATCTTTCTTTATTGTATAGCTATAATTATATATATGCTCATACCTTTGCCTAACACTTCATTTTTGTTCACGAGTTTGTGGACACTTTTGTATTTAACCTGTTATGCATCTTATTTCTGCAAGAAAATTCCAACTGTTAGTTTTTTTTTTTTTTTTTTGTTTGTTATGTTTCTGTCATATACATTTGCTGCTGAATAAAAAACATTGTTCACTTTATTTAACTTGATTTCGAAATTATGTAAATCTTATGTTGTTGTGTTGATAAATACTGAGTGCGGTGGTGATTGTCTCTCGGAGATTGTTTCTTTGCAGCTCTAAACCTTTTGGGTGAGCTCGGTCCCCTTGGGTATTCTGCCAATAGCTCTTGTTGCTCCTAGTTCGATGTTAATTAAACCAAACAAACAAATAAGGAACAGTAAACAATTGATAGATTAATAACACCGGTAAAGAAAATTAGTGTGTGTGTGTGTTTTGAACATGGGGTTTTCTTTCAAACTTCACATTTTGCGTAACACAATTTTTAATACCTTAAATTTTAAGAGCAAAAGAGGACATTGAGTCAAATTGAATTTATTCAATAATTAGTTTAAATAATTTATTTTATTATTCAACGTTTATTATTTAAATTTATTATTTCAAATAAATACGTGTAAATTTTTTTAGCTTAATTAAGCATTGAATTTGGTGACCATTTGGCGACTTCAAACTTGGCGTAAAATTTAACTCCTTAAATAGTTAGTTTTAATCAATTTTTATTAATTTAATTTAATTATCGTATTATCCAAAACAATCGTGTTAAAAAAAATTTTAAAACTCAATTGAGACCATTTGAATTGAGATTCTTTAAGACCATTAGGTCCCCTTTTAAGAATGCAATAGATTCTTTGTCTCTTTATTAGGAAGCTCTGGTTTAATTTGCACTTCATGTCTTCCGAATTTCATATTATCTCTCGAGAAAAAGAAATTACACTAAAACAAATCTGAATGCCTTTTTTATGAGTATCATCAGGTGGAAGTAATATATTAATGCTCTGACGTGCACATGCATTATTCCTGTTTTTTCTTGAATGACATTGTTTTATTTCTGCAGTTTTTGCTGAAGATTTTATTGCTGAATCAATAGGATCTTCGGAAGTCAATAATTTAACTGCTTGTCTAGTATTTTTTTTATCTCTACGATACTTTGGTCTGGAATAGGCATTATTACACAGAATAAGATATTTTTAACACTTGCTCGATTTCCTTTCCTCGCATTGAGCTATGCGTAAACGCATCGACATCATTTAATCTTTTGATTGGTTGATTATATACTTCGCACTTGAAAGCATCACAGGGCTATTGGCGACAAACCTCGTCCTTTTGAATCTTGATTAAGAGACGAAAGCAACATTCACTCTCCGAACGTTAACACAAAGACAACGTGGTGACTTTGATTCTCCAACACATTTAATGGATAAATCCGTCTACTTGATAGTCTCTAGTTAGCATTAGGACTCGAATCCACGACTCGACGGAAAGAAAGCCAATCTATAAACTCACGAACATGACCACTTAGCTACCGTGGCCGCTTTTTGAGTAGGAATAAACATTTTTTTTTTTTTTTTTTTTAAGTTATGATTTGTTCTACTTTCTAAAAACGTGATAAATAAATTGCGGAGGCCAAGATGTAGTATACGCCTGGATGCTAATTCATTCACTTATTTTGCCGACTACATATGTGCATCGTTTAGGAATGACACGGCAGTTGGGCATACATTAAATTTGACATGAAAAGCTTTATTGCCTAAAAAAAACCAGAATAGATTAAGTCTGGGCGTATACGGCATCAGCCTCAATCTGTATTCTAAGTTATAATTGTAGTGTAATTCGTCTATTGAACCAAAATCATAACATTTTTTATAATGTTAAGTGAAAAAACATTTTTAAATCAAACTTTTATTTAAAAATTGACTGAAAGGTATAAAAATGCTTCAAAATTAAAATATGTAGTTTATATAAGTACCTATAAATTAAGTTCCTTATATAAATTATTTATAAATTAAGTTCCTTA
>BMAW01121919.1:892537-973788 GCA_019974015.1 Nephila pilipes
ATTATTTATAAATTAAGTATTACCCGTTATTGTTTTACATTTGAAAGAAGTTTTTTCTTCTTTTTTATAATTTTTTTCTCCTTTAAATGAGGCCGTGGTAGCCTAATGGTCATGGTTTCGGATTCGTGGCCGGCGGTTTTCGTTCAGTCACTGGTTCGATCCTTGGCCTCCAAAGACCCGCCGTGTAGCCGAGGCTGATGCACGTTAAATCTGTTCGGGGCCCAAAGTCCTCCCATTGGCGTGGTGTGAATGTTAGGGTGCCAGCTCAGGTGTCGTCCTCGTCACTTGACCTTGGTTCAAAATTACGAGTTCCGTCGCCAATAGCCCTCGTTCTAGTGCTTCTAGTGCGACGTTAAAAAAAAACTAAACTAACTCCTTTAAATGAAACCTTGATTTAAAAATGCTTTTTCTTAAACTTTTATTTGTTACATTCTTTTCAGTCCGGAAGTTAAAGACTAAAATACTTGTAAGCAAAATTTCAACTCGAACGGATGTTAGGAAGTAGGTTAAAATTCGAGTACTAAGTATTTGCGAAATTTGCTTTATTGCGACGAGGCTTTTCATTCCAAGTTTCGTAATAGTATGCTAAGCAATATCCTGTACCACTATATAAATCGCCAAACATGGCGAAAAAAATTGAATTTGGCGTCTTAGCGTTCACTGCTTCTAATGTAAATCTGAACATTTGAGAACTATTTTTTGAATTTTTTTTGAAACGTTTGATCAAATCATAAATTAAATGACGGTTAAATGACGAGGGCGATAGCTGAACTCCCTCTCGAAATTTCCACGCCACATCAACGAGATGATTTGGAGCCTCGATAGATTTAACGCGCAGCTGCCCAGCTATTTAGTTAATGGTCAAATGACGAGGACAGCATCTGAACTGGTGTTTTTCTCTCCTTCCACCGCAAGTCACGAGAGAACAGAGGTCCATCTCCATCAAATGTGCGTACATAGCCGGCGTTCTTTCAGTTGGTCTGCGTGTTCAAGTCCTGATGCCAGTGTGTAAAAGGGATTGACTCACGTTGAATTTGTCGAGGTTTAAACGCAGGATGGTGTAGAAATTATATATGCAATATCACGCGTCGTCATCATCACTCGACTGATATTCAAAATTATGAGGTTACCCACCAATAACTTCGTGTTTCTTCTGAGTTCAACGTTAGTAAACATTCAATCCATCAAACTTGTATCAATCCTTCTACACGACGGATCTTAAATTGAATCATGACTCAAATGCGTGGTCCGACTTAAATATTGCAAGTCATGAAGTTAACGATACTTCATTTTTGTAAGTAAATATTAAGTTATATTAATTTGTTTTGTTATTCTATTAAGGTTATTTTAAAGATAAATGATTTACAATCTACTCTTTTTTTATTACAATCTACTTCGTATTGAAAGGATATACGAAGGTGGTCTGAAAAATTTCCGACCTAACAAAGATATAAGACATTTTTTTTTTTAAATTTGTTTTTATTTTTCTACATAGTCTTCTTGTAAGTCTATATACTTCTTCCAGCGACGCTCCCATCACTTTAACCAAAATGCACTCGGCAACATAATGGTTAACGAGGATTATGGCCTTCTCATTTGACGAAAATCTCTAGCCTCTGAGCACAATTTTTAGATTAGGGAACAAAAAGAAGTCTCTTGGGGCAAGATCTGGTGAGTTAGGAGGGTGCCAAGCAGTTCAAACCGTAATTCGGGGATTTTCACCATGGCAACCGCTGAGACGTGAGATGACGCATTGTCTTGGGGAAACATATTTTTTCCCTCTGCAGATGTTACCATTTTTCTGCAATTTCTCCCTTCAGCTTGTCAAGTAATGATGCGTAATATACTCCTATAATGGTTTTTCCTATATGAAGATAATATACTAAGATAACTCCATAACTATCCCAAAAAGCAATCTTTATCTCTTTGCCAGCCGAAAAAACAGTTTTCGCTTTTTTTGGAGCTGATTCTCCTTTTGCAATCCACTGTTTTGACTGTATTTTTGTTTCGGACGTATAATGGAGTATTAAGTTTCACTCTACAGTAATTAATCGGCGCCAGAACTCTGACTTTATTGCACGTAAACTGCGCTAAAAGAGGGTGGGAAATTTTCATTCGAACACGTTTTTGGTCTAATGTGAACAAACGCGGCACTCAATGTATGAATAGCTTTCTCATCCTTATATATTGATACAAAATGAGACAAACACGTTCTTTGGACATATTTATAGCCTCTGCTATGTCTCTCACTTAAATTCGATGGTCGTCAAGCACCATTTGGTGAACTTTAGCGATGTTGTCAGTGGATGCAGTTTTTGAACGTCCCGAACTTTCATCGTCTCTCAAGTTGGTAAGGCCATGTTTAAATTTAGCTGCCCAAACTTTCACTGAGGTAAATGATGGTGCAGAGTCCCCGTACACAGCGTTCAACTCATCTTTGATTTGCGAAGGTTTATTGCCTTTGAACGAGTCAATGTGAGTGTTGTTTTTCAAACGATTGCCAAACAACACATGCGCGTTCAAATTGGCTGAAATTTTGGTGCGTACCTGTCAAAAGATGCGCAACCATATTCTCAAGCTTTTATAGACGAGTGCTGTCATCTTCATGCAAGGTCGGGAACTTTTCAGATCACACCCTTGCACAACATAGCAAAGATAAAATTCCATAATTTTGTTTCCCAAAATACCTGCAGTTAAATTGTGTTTATTGGTGATGTATTTAATATCATATCTGTGTTACTTATTCTGATTTGATGCGCGTATTACAGAACCTGCTAAAATACTTAATCGGTTTTCTGAAATATGACCACATTAAAACGTTCTTTATATTCTTTTAGTATTACGTGAAGCAAAAATATTTCAGCTAGTTTTGAATAAAATGAAACACTTTTCAAAACCGTTATGATTTACGACGCAAAAGCACATGCACAGAATAATAAGCATGAAATCGAGTTTATCGAGACTGTAATATTACTTGCACGTAGCAGTAAAAAGTAATCTGCTCATAGCAAGATTCATGCAATACCTTGTATTAAAGCAATAAAAATCAAATGTTTGACACGTAATCTTTCACTTTGGACACTGACCGGTTTGGACAAGAAATAATTTGCACTTCTGTGAGACAATTTGACAGTGAAATGCTGTAAAATGGTTTAAAACATATTTTACAAGTTCAAAAAGCAAAATTATGCTACGCACTGTTTTAATTGTCTGCCTCCGAACTTCCTCATGGTCATGGTCTCGGACTCGTAGGCAACGATTTTCATCGAATCGTAGATTGCAGCCCTGGTGTCCCTAGACCCGCCCAGTAACGGGGCTGATGCACGTTAAATCTGGTCGAGGTCCCAAGTCCTCTAGATAACATCGATAATATGGAGTGGAAGATTTGGGGGGAGGTGCCAGCTCAGATATCGTCCTTGCCACTTGACCGAGGTTCATTATTACCAGGTCCGTCGCCAATAGTCTTCGTGTTGTTTCAGCGAAGTTAATAAACAATCACATCATTTAAGCAGCTTTATATTTAACGATCTTAAATTATTATCAGTTGAAATTTTGCTTTCTATTCACGACGGTTTTGTTTTCGTTTATCGAAATGTAATATATTAAACCTCTCAGAGGTTTCCTTTCTTTAGGTAAGTTCGGACATCCTGTCCCCAAAGAAAATTAGCAATCTTTTTCTTTCTCATGGGATTTATTCTGTTTGGTAATCAAGGGTGAAGTACCCACGTGATACCAGCAATCCTTCTCTATTTCCAACCCTCTTTTCAGTCAATCATTTTTTTTTCTTCCACTTTTTCCAAATAACTAAACTACAGTTGTGCCTTGTTTGGAGCATCATAGCCCCATCAGGCTCTTGCGTCATTAAAACTCCTCCATCACCATCCTCATCCAGAAAATACCGACATATATTGATTTTTTTAAATTTTTATTTAACTTCGCACTAGAAGCTACACAAGGGCTATTGGCAACGGACCTCGTAATTTTAAACCTCGGTCAAGTGACGAGGACGTCATCTGAGCTGGAATTTCCCTCTTCTAACTTCCACACCCTGCCAACGGGAGTACTTTAGGCCCCGACAGATTTAACGTGCATCAGCCCCGGTTACACGGCGGGTCTTTAGCTGACAAAGATCGAACCCGCGACTGAATGGAAACCGCCCGACCATGAATCCGAAACCATGACCACTACCACGGTCACTCCGATATATAATGAAAACAAAATCAGTAGGAAAGCAACTTTAACTGATGTTAGTGCCTAATAATTTTGTAATATGATGCACTTTTAAATTAAAACAAATTTCAAAATAAAGAAACATTCTAATATGATCTAAGCAGTTTTATTTATGACTTCAATAAAACTCATTATAAATTAGAAACCAAAAGAACAAGGGTATGATATTACTTTTTGCATAAAAAAAACTTTAACACTCACACAATATAACAAAAAAAAATATCTTACTCTTAAAACAATAATCTAATTTTTTGGTGCGGTATCATTTTACTGCTTTTACAGCTTGTATCCCCTTAGTTGAAATTTCCGAGAATTTTGTGGATAAATTTTTTTCATATATTCTAAAAAACATATTAAAGTTAATTTTTATTCTTAATCTTCTTATCTTTCTAATTTTTCGCCATTTACTCTCGCAAGTGTTTTGTTGTATTTAATTCTGAACTTTGAAGAGGATGCAGCAGTACTTTTTCTGCACTTCATTGAACAATCATTTCCTTTAAAATCCGAGCGTTATGCTTAGGATCTTTGACTTAGACCAAAGAATTATTTCCATTTAAATTCAGTTTTGCAGCTTTTCAATTAAATTTTCTTTTAGAATGTTTAAATACGCCACATTTTCTGAGTGAGGGAGCGAGTGATGTTAGAGTTTAATAATGCAAGAGTGAGGTATGGCTAGGCTGCATCAAATAAGGCGCAACTGGGATCTAGACATTTGAAAAAAAAAAATGGAAGATAATTATTAACAAGAAAGGTCGAAAACAGAAAAAAACCGCTGGGGTATCCTGGAGGTTCGTCAGCCATGTTTATCAAAGTCAACTAATCTCATAGGAAAGAAAAAGATCACTAGGGTGCCTCGGGGTTATGATTCTCGTACCTACCTAAAGAAGGGAAGCCCCTGAGGGTAAACACACTGTTGTAGGAGGTGCCGGCTCAGTTGTCATCCTCGTCATTTGACGAGATTCAAAAGTACGAAGGCCGTCGCGAATTTTTCTTGTGTTTCTTCTCAGTGCGATGTAATTAAACAATGACACCGCGTCGCATCAACATTTACAATCAAAATATGCTTCCATGTCATGTAATGAAGGAAGAGTTACATATTTATCAAATTAAATTAGTTTAGTTTAGTTTTTATTAACGTCGCGCTAGAAGCAACATGAGGGCTATTGGTGACGGACCTCGTAATTTTGAACCTCGGTCAAGGGACGAGAACGACACCTGAGCTGGCAACCCCTCTCTGAATTTCCACACCACGCCAACGGGAGGAATGTGGGTCCCGACAGATTTAACGGGCATCAAATTAAATACTTTTGCTATTTGTCTGTGGCAGTGGCGTACAAGAATTGTTTTGAGGAGTTTTGAGGGGTGCATATCGTCATCGCCGTGAAAGAAGCAATTTCTTTAGTTCAGAATTACGATAAAAAAAATAAAGTATACGCTACATCGATCACCTTTCTCCCACTTAAAACTGTTTAAGGATTCATACAATTTTTATGAAGTTATAGAATTATTTCTGTAAGTCTTCTTAAAGGATGCACCCCCTCCTACATCTCTCTTCGTGTTTAAAAACTAATCCAGAGGCACATTTCGGAGGCACCAAAAACTTTTCTATTCTTTTCTCAGGAATTAGTTAAGGTGGAATAATTTTTTTTCTCTTATTGATGAAAAAAATTTAAGCATAAGAAGGAAAAAAAAAACAGTTAAATTATTTTTTAAAAAAAAGAGTTTTGAACACCTATAACACTAAAATGAATTATCCTGAAGGATTTCAATTTCCAGAAAAATTCTTGGGGGGGGGGAGTACATATATCCCTTTGCACCTCCTCTGGGTACGCCCCTGGTCATGGTAGCCGAGTGGTTTTGGCGTCGAATTCATGGCAGGCGATGTTAATGTCAAGTCACAAGTCCGTGCTTCCATTTCCTGTCGGTTAGAGGAATTGATGGACTTTCAATCTATTGGCGCAGAATGTTCTCATGTTGGAATGACGTGGAGAGTGGGATGCTAGCCCAGGAATCAACCTCGTCATCCGATTCTGGTGAAGAAATATATTGCTTGATTGGATCGTTATGATTAAATGATTGCTTATTAACGTCGCTCTTTGACACAACACTAAGGCTATTGGGGGGGGGGGACATCGTAAATTTGAATCACGGTCAAGTGACGAAGATGACATCTCCCTCTCCAAACTGCCACACAATGCCAACCAGGGGTCTTGGAACCTTGACAGATTTAACGTGCACAAGCTCTGTTACACTTCGAATCTTTAGAGGCATCAAGGCTCGAACCCACGACTGGATAGAAACACCGTCAGTTGCTAGACCATAACCAAACGATCTTGGCGAATGCACCTTGCAGTTGTGTGTCCCTGGATAATGCAGAATATATTTTAGATAGTCTCAAAGGTCTGAATGATAGCAGATAGAGAAAGCAGTAGAAAAATCCCCTTGACATAAATAGATGTGAGGGGCTAGGACAAGTTAAAAAGGCTCGATCAAATGAATGGACAGTTATAAATATATTCTGACGTCCATGGAATATCCGGGTAATTTCTACCATTGAAATAGATTTTTGTGTTGCAGGTGAACTTTCATGCCTTTGAAATGATATGTTTTAATCTTGCTGGTGTGGATGTCATTGATCTGAAGCAGTTCAGGTTTGCGCATTTGCATTAGCCAGTGTGGTGAAGGGAAAAGTCTGGTTCTATTCAGTGCTTGCTTGGATAGGAAGTCTCCACATTCATTGTCGCTTATGGTGACACATGCAGGTACCTAAAGATGTAATAAGCATATGCCACACTTCAGCATATGTAATAATGCATATGCCACATTTCAGTTGACTCGAGTCCAGTAAGTTGGAAATGATCCAGGACAACTGAATATTTAATTCATCTTTTATTTGTTACTTAATTTAGTATTGTGCATGAGAATACCACGCGTTCAAGTAGAGTAATAGTGAAGTTTATTCAAATATTTATAGCCATTGTGTAACCGAGAAAATTCATCTCGTACCATAAAGTTATTAAGTTGGTGAGGGAGTCAATGTGAAGGTTATTGGAGTAAGAGCCAGATGTAGCTATGCTGCTCCAAACAAGATTTAACTGTGGACTAGACGTGAAAAAATTGAAAAAAGACAAATTGGTTGACAAGAAGGAGAGTCGAAAACAGAGAAGGATCGCTAAGGAAACCCGGGAGTGCGTCACCCTTGTTTACCAAAGACAGTTAGCCCCATGGGAAAGAAAAATATCTCTTAGGTGCCTCAGAGCCATGATGTCCGTACTTACCTGAAGAAGCAAATCCCTGAGGTTCCCAGATATAATCTCCAGTAGCAGGGTGTCCAGCTATACCCCCAGACGCTGGGTACCCATTTTAGTCACCTCTTACGACATCCATGAGCTATAGTGGAACTATTCTGTCATACCCGGTCACCACACGGGTCGTTATTAAGTTGGTATAGAACATAGTGACGAAGAAAATAAATGGCGAATAATGGACATCAATACAAGCAAGATTAGAGTATCCAGAAAATTGTCATAGAGAAATATGGTTAGTTGTGTGTGCGTAGCGAGAAGTATGAATGTACTGTTATTTGAGTTTTTTTATCTTCTACTCGTATAATAGGAATTCGGCAGGTGAAGAGAAGATAATCGGTACAGGAGGCGAGTAAAGCTGGATAACTTGCTGAGGAAAACAGAATTCGGATCGACAAAGCAAGAACTCTTTTTACTCTTCTGCTGTGCTCTTTTCATCGTTTCATGGATATAAATATTAATACCACAGGTGCGCACGTATATTGTTCGCAATTTGCATAACTGTGCGGATGCTGAAATTAGTTGTTTTAATGTGCCGCCTCATGGCATGGTGAGAAGGTGGCAAGCGGCTCATGGAGGACCACCACATATCTATTGAAGGTCACAAGAACTCCTAGTGGTCCGATAGAAATATGCGACTGGAAAACATTCAATAAAATAAAATATGTATCTTTTAATGCTCTATTATGTATGTGGTCCTTGTTTTCTGTTCCCGACAGTAAAAACTTTTTCTAAAAAAATCGAAGCTAATCGACGAAAATGAAATCCATACTATTCGATAGAATCTTCAAGTTATAAACATGAATGGATCGTTACAACAACAAAAACCACAAGTCATTCACTATCCTGACACAGGCATACTAGTCTATCTCTTTAACTGCTATTTACAACCAGCTTTAAAAGCGAAATACTAAAAATAAACTTGGAAAAGAAATATCAGTCATGGTAAACAAAGGAGTGATTCACTGGGGTTTTGATAAATGTAAAGTTTCGAAGGAGAGGAGGAAAAGGGGTTGTATTGCTCTTATCTCACTGGAAGTAATCTTTTTTAAAGAAAAAAATAGATAAAGAATTCACATACACACACGCACTTATCACATATAACGTAAAAGTTAAACATAACGAAAGAGAAAGTGGAACTCTGATAAGAAAATTCAAGGAATTAAAATACAATTATGAAACAGGATCCAAGCGATAACCGTTTTCAGCTTCTGTAGCATACTCTGTTGATAAGTGTACGGTGGTGTTTACGGTGGTGGTGTTTTCGCCTGTAGTGACTCATTTAGGGTGGAGTACAAAGAAGTAAAGAAGCAATTATAATAGTAGAGCTCAGGATGCAATCATAAATCTTAATCATCTCTTACTCGCATTTAAAAGAAAAAAATATGTAAAAAAGGGCCTGATAGAGTAAGCAGAAGGGAGCATGGACGAAATTAGAATTACAAAAGTGGGACTTAGGACATGCTTAGTTGGAAAAAAAGTGGTCTTAGTGAACACGATCGCGAATTCGCGGCCTGCGTGGTTTCCGGAGAGTCGTGGGTTCGAGTACTGATTCCATTTAAGAATCCATTCCGCTGTGTTGTGGGGCTGATGCACGTGAAATATGTATAGCAGCAAAGTTCCCCCACTGATTTGATGTGGAAGTTTGGAGAGACAGGTGCTTTTCCCTGTCACTTTACCGAGACACAAAATTACAAGTTCCGTCACCAACAGCCTTCATGTTGCTTCTGAGTGATGTTAATTAACAATCATTTAATCAAATAAAGCCAGGAATGATAAAGTACCAGTTTTTTTATGTTTTTAAATAATTGAAGAGATACTGAAGAGTTTAGATTATAATAAATTCAACTCTTTAAATGCAGAACAGGAATTCAGGTACTTTCTGTAATACAACCCTCCTTCATCCCCGTATGAAGCTTTATATGTATTTGGAAGATTTGTAGAGGAATCTTGTGACACCTGAAGCAACTGGTGCATAATGAGATGAGAATATATATAGTGCACAATACATTCCTTTCCCTGTCTTGCGGCAATGGTAGCCGATAATTCAAGTTCGCAAACTCGTATAAGTCAAATCGTGGGTCCGAATCCTGATTCCATTAATAACCCGTCGAGTAGCTGACCTGCGTTTAATCTGTCAATACTCAAAGTTCGCACGATGGCGTGCAAGAGCGGAGCACTAACTCCTGTACCATTCTCTTCTTGTGGCTCTAAAGGGAATACTGACCGATAATATTTTTCTTGAACCCATACCAAAAATGTTCGTTTAAATCCTCCTATTGCTGAAGCAAAACCTATTTGGTTAGAGTATGTGTGTAAAAATCCTAATTTACATTTCAAATTTAAATTATATGCTCTTACAGTTCTTAAAATTACTCAATAAATTTCTTAATTATATAAATTTTTGTATTACGTTTTCCAAATAATTCCATTTCTCTTTTTATTTATGGTTGCATCATTTGTACACGTATGTATAAAGTTTATATATATATATATATATATATATGTTAGATATTTTTTCGGAACTTTTTATTAACTTCTGTATCTTGACGAGACTCAGCTCCTCGTGTTAAGAGTCGTGTTCCTTTTTTGAGTTTCAATATTTAAAGTGTTTTTTCGTATGAGGTTATCTTTACTTTGACTACTTTTTGTATTTAAACTCTCTATTTTGTAGTGTGCTTATTTTAATGAATATTTTTTGTATTCATTTTATTTTACATCATTTTTGGTCGTATCATTTTCTCCTGTTTAGAAATTTTTTTTAGTATTGTATGTTGAGGTATTCGCTATATTACCGATTTGTTTATCATCAATTTTGTTGTATTGTTTTTATTGTATCCTTCTATTTCCCGTTGATCCCTCCATGGGTTTATTTTCCTAGGAAGCCGAGCTGATAGAGTGACTCTTAACCATTTTAGGGTGGTTTCCTTGAGCGATTGTGGCCGCGGTAACCTAGTGGTCATGGCTTCGGATTCGTGTCCGGTGGTTTTCGTTTTCGGTTTTCTCAATCAGGAGTTCTAGCCTTGGCCACTGAAGACCCACCGTGGAACCGGGGCTGATGCACGTTAAATCTGTTGGGTCCCAAAGTCCTCTCGATGGCATGGTGTGGAAGTTAGGAGATCTCAGGTGTCGTCCTCATCACTTCACCGTGGTTCAAAATTAAGAGGTCCGTCACAAATTGTCCTCATGTTGCTTCTAATGCGACGTTAATTAGAACTAAAACTAAAAATCCTTTGAGAGATTAAACTAACGGCCCTCGTCTAAGTGTGTTGCCAAGGTAACGCCATCGACAAGGGAAAATGAACTTATTTTACACAGAGTTTGATTAATATTCACTTTTTAAAATTAAAAACGATTGAAGTCGTATTTTAACATTGTGGTGCCTGTATAATTCTGCTTATTCAAAGAGAAAATCACAATAGCTTGCATAAATAATTATATATTAACAATTAGTATTTCTTTACATTTGCAAGTCATGCACTTTAGGTGCATTATGCACAAATTCTAGTGTGCTAATACCCTTCAAAATTGTTAAGGACTTATGAGCATAACATTCTATACACTGAATATAAATATAATCTGAAAAGCTAAGTTAATTTTTTAAAAATTTCTATAGTTTTGTATAAATATTGTGTACACCTAAAATGTGATTGCTTATTAGAAAAAACTACGTTCCCACTGTAAAGGAAACAGACTTAATCCCTAATGCACATAATATCAGAGCAATGGATAAAGCAGATTTTGAGAAAAGTGTACCAGAATCCTCTAAAAAAACACGTTTTGAGAAAAAATACAGATAATTTTCTTTGTGGTATATGGCACGTTCGCTTAGATTTTAAAAAAATTAATATAATTTGATTAATAGTATCCGAGTGGTACTATTAATCAAATTCCCATTTAAAAAAACATCTACGAATTCCACAAAGCGCCCTCTATCTTTTAACAATAAAATCAAAAATATACAAAATGTGAAGTATCTTTAATATGCAATCCAGATGGATTTGGAACTCGAGTTTCAGGAATCTTAACCGTGAAAAGGTATCAAGGGTGAAAAATCACCCCATGTTAATTGTTTTTCTAATATTATTAAGGAACTAAATTATTGGTAACACAGATTTTTTTCCCTATAAACATTTATGGCGTCAACAGGGGTCATGAAGAAGTTCACTTCTGTTACAAACCTTCGCTATGTAGGATTTTCTCTCGTTGAACCATTTTTTAAAAAGAACAATTATAAATACCGAATTTGCCATATAATCCGAGGAAAATAATATCAGAAATAATTGGCAAAAAGGAACCGACGCCAATATCACCATCCACAACTTAAACAAGAAAGATGTTGTACTCTGCTGAATATTAAAATTGCAACACCATGAAGGAAAGCAAGTACAAAAATGATATTTATTGTACTTAAACTGTATGATATGAAGACAAAATTATTCAGTTTGCAAGCAGTTTGGGGACTTACAGAGGTACGAAATGAGTAGAAACAGCTGCCACTCCTGGAAGTTAAAACGGTCCTTACCCGATTAGGTATGAAATCGAACTGGCCTTGGATGACAGAAAAGGGCAACTCCTTCCATGCTGCTTCAAGTCTATGCCACACTTCATCAACCGTATTAGCTGGGGAAGGATGGCGGGCTAGTCTCACAGCAACCTATAGCACGATGTTTTCAATGAATGACAAATCTGGAGACCAAGCAGGTCAGGGCAACAATCGAATACCCTTTGTATCGAGGAAGATCAGAATACGACGTGCATCATGTGGTCCTGTATTATTTTGTTCGAAGATAGCGTTTGGCAGGCTTCGAAGATAGGGCACAACCACTGGACGTAAAATATCAGAAATGTACCGATCTGCTTTCAAATTACCGTCAATTCGAACTAGAGATAAGTGTTTGTCGTCTACCCAATGGCTGCCTAAACCATCACACAATGTGAAGGCTCCTATGCCGATATCGAATGCAAGCAGGCGACGAGCGGTCTTCTTGAAGCCTCTAGATACGTATACGGCCATCAGAATACAGCACGCAGAACTGAGATCCGTCTGAAAAGACGAGATTGTGCTACTCCTGCATCTAGCTTTATCGTTCGGCGCACCAAAGTCGCCGTCTCTCTCTATGCTACCTTTTCAAGGGAAGCCGATGTAATGGTTGCAGTGCTGACAGTCCATGTTGCTGCGAACACTAAGCGTGCTGCAAACATGTCTATTTCCTGAATCCGTGATGGGTAATCAGGAAATGTCCGTGATGTGATTGAGCGGTTTTGCAAGGCCGACATCACAATATGTCTGTCCTCTCGGGCGCTAGTCATGGGAGGATCTCGGGCGTGGAGATCCTGCATACCATTTAGTGTGGCCCTCAGCAACCCATCGATTCCATATTCGTATTACAGTGGCTGGATTTCGACCAGTGTGATGGGCGATATCACGGAACGATAATCCACACTCTCGATAGGCAACGATCTTGCCTCTATTGAATTCCGATACTTACTGGTGAGCATTTCTTCTTCCTTTTCGAGGCATAGCACGATATTCTCAGCAAACTCCGACCTTGAAAAGCGCTTCCCGAATGAGAAATCCACTACACAACTTTTCTTTTATGCAGTGCTTCAGATGTTCTTTCTCATTCCTGTGTCGTCTAAATGTGCTGAAATACGAATCATTTGCATATCCCAACCAATTTTTCCTTTCATGTGATTTTGACGTTCGTCAGATCATTCCTTCCTGATGTTGCAATTTTAATGGCCAGTGATGTATATGTATACAGAAAGAAGATAGAAAATGTACTGCGAGAGAAGAGAGATGTACAATACATACCAACTTCATTTGTAAAAGGTACCGCAAAACTATTTACAATAACTGCAAAAAATAAATCTTATTATTTTCAAGAAAAATTTAATTTTCTCTTATTATATATTTAATCTCATTTACATATGTTTATTACATTTATAAAATAAAATTCATTTACTGGGGTGACAGAAATTACACTCATGATAAATTCAAGTTTATTTTTATATTATACCTTTTAAGGGTTAAATTATGGAGTTGTGCTCTCTCTAGTGGATTGATTAAGGCACTAAAATATATTACATTTTGCTGTTAAAAATGCAGAGCGTTTCACTGCTTCTATAGATGTATTATTTAGGAGAGTTTGATGAATAATCGAAAATTGAATTTTAAGATATAAAACAAACGAGTCACGCCACAGAGAAAAAATTTATGTGTGGGGTTTTTCTCAATTTTTTTTTAGGATTCTGGTACAGTTTCCACAAAATCTACTTTATTCATAGTGCTTATATATTACATATACCTAAATGAGGTTTATTTCCTATGCAGTGAATGTATTTTTTTTTTCATATAAATATTCACAAATTTTTAATAAGCGCAGCATTTGTATTAAAATTAAAGGATACTTAAATCAAAATTTTTTAAAAAATCCAGATTTCATTTGAAGTTGTATGCATGTTCAGTGAAAAAAGAATGTTATCTGTTAAAGTCCCAAGTCTTCCCGTTGGCATGGTGAGGAATTTTGGAGAGAGAGGAGCCAACTCAGATGTCGTCCTCGTCATTTGGCTGAGGTTCAAAAGTATGAGGTCCTTCGCCAATAGACGTCGTGTTTCTTCTCGGTTCGACGTTAATAAGCAATAATATTACTTCTTTTATTATCCTCAATTGGAGTGTTGAACTTATTATTTAATTACACTTTAAGGTGGCTGCAGAGTTAAATAAGGAAGGAATATCGTCACAATAATTTGGACTTGAACCCATATCCCAAGACCTTATTTTCAGTTTACCACTCCTCTCATCAAAAGAATTATCAATTTTTTGAGTAAATGAGTAATTACTCGTTAGTCATTCAGATGAGATTTAGTAGCAATAAATGAAATAGAAGATCTACTAAAGAGAAGAAAACAAAAATGTTGTATATTTAAAGAGAGTGGTTTGTGAATCAAAACCCCGTTCTGCCCCCGCGACTGAATTCTTAACGTTTCTTCAATGGTTTTAAGTCGATTCGTGTTTCAATGTCCTCCCACTCTCACGTGTAATTTAAATTCGAAAACATTTTTCTCATCAGATTTCTTGAGAATCGCTTTTTGAAAGGAAAGGAAATGAAAGAAATTATTTTTTTTAAAAAAAGTTAAGAAAAGTGAAAAATGAAAAAAAAAAAAAAAAAAAAGGGAAAAGAAATCCAAAATATAGTGCCGCTTGAAATATTTGTGGCTTTCCACTACAATTATCTTCCTATCAGACCACATTTCCCATTTCGACTCTTGGAAAATTTTTACCTGTTTTCAAAGAAACCGCTCGAGCCTCTCTTCCCATTTCGAACATTTTCTCGCACCTTCCTCCCCCACCAAACAAAATAAATGAGTGAATGAATAATAACAATAAAAAAAAAACAATCTCAGCGTACATAATAAAAGTTTTGAAGAAGAGGGAAAAACTGAACGAATTAGGAATTTTTCTTTTTAAAACGGGAGATTTCTCAAAGCATACATTTTCATTATTTTTCTTCGCATTTTTTTGTTTTGTTTACATCCTTCGGGGTAACACTGCCCGGTTGTTATTTGATATCAAGGAAACAAGTTTTTGCTATGATTATAGTCGGCTCAGAAATTTTTCCCATGGAATGTGCTCCAGCAATTATGAACCGGATATCTATCTGCACATGCGTCCCGTTTTTCGGAGAACTTCCAGCAAACGGACACCTGGTACGAAGAAAAACAGTTTACTATGGAATGTTTACAGATATTCCTTTATACACATTTATGCTTTTTTTTATAAGCACATATTAAACTATTTTGATGCAATTCAAGAGCAAATAAAATTCGTTTCACTTGCAGCACTCTATATAAATGACTTCAACAGCGTACAGAAGAGAGAAAGAATCCACGACGGGTTTTTTACCAGTTCTTTTTTTAATACTTTAAGGCCATAATTCTCAATCCGTGGTTCGCGAAGCATTAGAGCTCCTTGAAGCACTTCGAGTGTTTTGATAACGAATTAAAAATACAAATTTAAAACATTTTTCTGAAGAAAAATCAATACAGTGTAAAATTATTTTTGCGTAGTATTCCAAGCAGCAAACGCGAATTAAAATTAAGCTTTTTAGCTTTGTATGATATCATAAACTGATTGGTTAATTGTTGATTAACCCTGAAAAGGTGCCATGGGTGAAAAATCACCCGATGTAAATTGTTTTTCTAATATTACTAAAAAAAACCTAATTACTGGTAACACTGATTTTTCCTGTAATCATTTATGGCGTCCGAAGGGATATCGTTATCGTAAATAAAGTTTATTTTTGTTATATACTTCGTTAGCTGCACAATAAAGAAAACTGATCCGGAGTGATATTTCACTCATAATACAGTAAGAGTAAGTTTTTTTTTTAAAAAAAATTGCCTCGTAAAAATTTAATTTCCTGTTAAGTACCGTAATTGTACAATTTTTGTTTCTAGTAACACAATAATAAACTGAAAGGAAAGGAAATAATTTTGGAAGTGTTTTTATTCCCATTTTATTTTATTTAGTTCATTGCCATAAAGACAATTTTATAATATGGTGTTCCCCAAAAAAAGATGAAATGAAAAAAAAATGTCCTAAGCAGCAAATGGTATCAGAAACGTGACTAGGTAAGATTACCTATTAGAATTAGGATTTCTCTCACTGAGTCTCTTTTAAAAAACAATTAAAGATACCGAATTTACCAATCCGTGAAAAATATTATAAATACTTAACGAAAAGGTTGAGGAGAAACAACGCTAATCCACATCTAAGCTAGGATGATGTTGCATATATACAAAGGGAAAGGAGATAGGAAATATACTGTGAGATGCACAATACGTTCTAACTTCACTTGTAAAAGGCGCCGTAATATTATTTGCAATAGCTATGAAAATAAATTTTAAAATTTTCATGAAAAATGTAATTCTTATAATATATCTAATCTCCTTCTTCTGTCTTTATTAAATTAAATTAAAATTCAGTTATACTGGATGGTATTACACCCTTGATATCGTTAAAGTGATTTTTAGATTATACCTTTTGAGGATGAATGTCGCACTGAGACGAGGAGTATTGGCGAAATGCCAAAGGGAACCGATCTTACCCAAAAGGGCTTAGAGCTACAAACCTGCCTCCCGGAAGACACCCACCCCTGCACTCACCATTTATTGATGAAAAAAACCTTTTTTTCAAGATAAGGTAGGCTATAACAGTACTTGTTGAAAGAAGTATCATATTACATAATTGCAAAATACAATGGTAAGTAAAGCTTTACTATGTGTTTACCGAGCAGGAATTGTATAAGACAAAGACAAAAAAATTAACAGTCAAATTTTTTCGCAGAAATAAGATATATAAAAGGCGATGTATCATAAATTAAATAGTGCAATACAAATAATGAATTGATGAAGAGGCTAGATAATGTGTAATGGTTAATAACAATAACAAAGCTACAAGAGCATAAGTTAAATTATAATATTAAAACGATCTAAATAAGAAATTAAAGGATCATGACTGGTTAAGAAGCATAAAATAAAACCTGAATTAAAATACAATTTAAAATTTGGTTTTGGAATATAAGATTTGACTCGAATGCCAACATTACTACCTAAACACTAGCTCTCCCAGTCATAAAGAAGTTTATCTTTAAACTAACATGTCAATTGAAAAGTCCCCGGCCTACCATAGTAAAACACATTTTTTTGGCAAAATTAGTTTTTTTTATTCAACATAAATCCCTTCAAGGGTGATACACTGATTATAGTGACCCTCCAACTTTTCGATACCATTTTCGTAGTACGATTTGTCCTTTGCTTCAAAATAGGCCTCAGTTTCGGCGATCACCTCTTCATTCGACGAAAATTTCTTCCCAGCGAGCATTCTTTTGAGATCTGAGAACAGGAAATAGTCGCTGGGGGCCAGATCTGGAGAATACGGTGGATGAGGAAGCAATTCGAAGACCAATTCATGGCCATCGTTTTCACTGACTTGTGACACGGTGCATTGTCTTGGTGAAGCAGCACTTTCTTTTTCTTCAAATGCGGCCATTTTTCGGCGATTTCGTCCTTCAAACGGTCCAATAACGCTATGTAATAGTCGCTGTTGATGGTCCTTCCTTTTTCAAGGTAGTCAATGAAAATTATTCCATGCGCATCCCAAAATACAGACGCCATAACCTTGCCAGCCGACTGTTGCGTTTTCCCACGCTTTGGAGCGGGTTCATCGTGTGCAGTCCACTCGGATGACTGTCGATTGGACTTCGGAGTGAAATGATGGAGCCATGTTTCATCCATTGTCACATATCGACGCAAAAATTCTGGTTTATTACGCTTGATCATCTTCAAACACTGCTCCGAATCATCAACTCGTCGTTGTTTTTGGTCAAAAGTGAGCTCGCGCGGCACCCACTTTGCACAGAGCTTTCTCATACCCAAATTTTCGTGAATGATATGATGTACACGTTCAGTTGATATCTTTAGAGTGTCTGCTATTTCATTCAATCTCAATTGACGGTCATTCAAAATCATTTTGTGGATTTTTTTAATGTTTTCGTCGGTAACAACCTCTTTTGGGCGTCCACCGTCTTCGGTGCTCATTTCACCACGTCTAAACTTAGCATACCAATCCTTGATGGTTGATTTTTCTGGGGCAGTGTCCGGAAACTCGGCATCAAGCCAAGGTTTTGCTTCAACTGTATTTTTTCCCTTCAAAAAGCAATAGTTTATCAACACGCGAAATTCCTTTTTATCCATTTTTTTCACAATAACAAAAGTTGCTTCACTCAAAATGCTATAATTCACAAACTAATGATCCGACAGCTGTCAAATTTATACACGCATCTTTTGAGGGTTGATGGCGCACAATACGGCAAATTCGATTGTCGAGAGGTCGAACTGGGAACCTGAATTACTCGAATTAAGTTCAAACACATATACTCTGTTTAGGATTCCCCAGTAAAAGATATATGAGTAGAATCTAGAGTTTCGGATCCAATCCTGAATGCATTGAACAGCCCCGAAAATTGGTTGAGAAAAAGAATTAGCAACAGCTAAGGACTATTGGTGATGGGCCTCGTAATTTTGAACCCTGGTCAACTGACGAGAACGTCAGCTGAGCAGGCACCTACCTCTACAGATTCATTTCAGAAGTTTTTAGGTAAGTACGAGCATCACCCTGAGGAACATGAGTGATTTTTTTTCTTTCCAATTGGGTTCATTGTCAATGGTAAATATGGGTGACACAAATAAAAATGTATCGATGAATAGAAAATTTTTTTCTTTTTGCAAAATTACAATTCGTTGAGAAGGCCACATTTGATAATCGGGAAGACCCCGTTCTTAAACTAGTTTCTAATACTGTACCTAACTAGCACTATAGTGTATCGATACAGGGTTAATTTAATCCAGCATTATAGTCCAGTTGAACTATAGTACACCGATGCTTCGCAGTTCGATATTTATCCTTCGCTGAGCTATGCTGCGTGTTAAATTGCGCAGACGTCGAATTTCTAGACATTTCCTATGCACTACTAAATATGCACATATGCTATTCATGTACTTACAGAGAATTCCTAACACCCCTCTTCACGAATAAGCTTTCACCTCCATTGGATTAGATTTTCCCTTCATTTCTAAAAACGCACCCATATCAATGCTTTTTGTTTACATTTTCAATTCCAATTATCATGTTTTTCTCAGACCATAAGACGCATCGGACGATAAGACGTATTATGGAACGATTTTTTAGAAAAGAATATTTTACTGAGCCGAGTTGTATTACCCCCTGGTTCACTTAGCTTAATTATTATAATTAATATTGACTCTTATAATTAAATTAGTAATTACTAATTTAATTATAAGAGTCAATGTTAACAATCCAATAAATGGAAATTCACAAACACGTGATTTAAATTAATTAGTTTTTTGATTCAAGTTATGAATATTCAAATTCCCTGGCGATTGCCTACTCTAAGACTACTTAACCTAAACGCACTTGAATTATCGTTTGGAAAATAATAAATTATTTTTCATTCGAGTTTGAGTGGGTAGAATAACAAGTGAATGCTTATCAATGTCGCACTGAGAAGCAACACGAAGGCTACAGGCGACGAATCTCTATTGAGCCTCAGTCAAGTGACGAAGTTGACACCTGAGGTGGCACCACCTTCTCCTAACTTCCACACCACGCAGACGGAAAGACTTGAGACTCCAACCAGATTTTACGTGCATCAGCCCCGCTACACGGTGAATCTATAGTGGCATCAGGACTCAAACCCAAAACTGGACGAAAACAACGCCGGCAGTAAGTCTGCAGCTATGACCACTTGGCTACCAAGATCACAGTAAAATAGCTGGATCAGAGGGCTCAATTTCTAAGCTCGGTACCATGTTTTCCAGTATTCCTCTGATCAAAGGCTCTCTTAAATTACAAATGGTTGTATCAGACGTCTCACTTAGATTCACTATCCTCAACTAACTAACTTCCAATTTCAATATTAAATTTTTCGCCGTTTATATATGCATCTGATCAAATGTATTCATTACACTTCTTGAATCTGCATGAATAACGTTTCATTTTATTGGGTGAGGTTTCATTTTAAGCGATTCAGATAGAAAAATGTCCTCAAGGTTAGTTGAAGGCAGTATGGAGCGGCGGGGTAGGGGTGTAATCCTCCCCTCCCATAAGAATTGCGGTATACTGAAAACCTTTTAATACTAATTTTTTTTTCAGAAAAGAATTATTATTCGAAATCCAATACTCCAGATAAACACATTTCAACTTGAAAATAAACAAAGAAATTTTAAATCAATTTTGAAATATGAGTTGAAGGGGTAGAACGACCCTCCCCATGAAAAATTTCTCGCTACGCTTCTGGTTGAAAGGATCTAGTCCAATGTTACGTAGTAAATTTACTGTTTCATTCGTAAAAGAAAAGATGCCAAAAGGATTGCAGCGACTCTCTTCAACAATAGTGCTAGAAATTAAAAAACTCCTTACTTAACTAACCAGATAAGACGTCGTATCTCCCTAGTTGGTAGGAGTGCAGCAAAAAGCGACCGGTCAACATTCTTCGAACCCACTGGTCCAGGTTTCGAAATACCGCTGCCGTATCAGGGCCAAAATAGCTCTCTTCCCCCTCAACGGGGTAGAATCACATCCCTCGATGCTTCGCGATCACCGCAGTTGTGACCCAGGACTCGAACACTAGATGGTAGAACCTATATCTACTGATTGCATATGCACCCGACGCAAAACACTTGCCTCTGTATGTCTAATTAAGACAAGCGCACTCAAATCATGACTATAACTATTCCGTCTCTGGCGTACGTGTCGACAAGACCCGCCACTCAACCCGAGACAGCCGATGACTCAAAATGGAAGAAACTCAATTCAACGGGGAAGGAATGCATATCGATTGAAGTAATGGCTGAAAAAATAAAAAAATAAAAAAGCAACCTTCTGTTCAAAATACCAATGTTTCTCTTCGTATCATCAAGATGATACTGGAGGGGGAGTATGCAGCGACTCTCTTTAGCAACAGCGCCAGAAGTTAAGAATGCCTTGCTAACTAGCCAGAAGCGACGTCTTTTCAGCCTGGTTGGTTAGAGCGCAGAAAAAGCGACTGGTCAACCTTTCTTCGTACCCATTAGACCAAGGTTCAAAACAGCAGCGGCGTCAAGGCCACCAACATTCTCTCCTCCTGCACGGGGGGGGGGAATAACTTCCCCCGATGTCTCTGAGAAAACGCCCTCCGCCGAAGGGTTAAACTGATAAAATTATTCAAAGAATAATATTTATATTTTTAGAAGAAAATAAAATGCTAAAAAAAGTTTTCTCATTTTAAAATGATAATTTCTATTTATTTCAAGTACTATTTTATATAAATATTCAATTTTAAATGCTACTTTCATACTATAGGACGCACTCTAATTTCAAGTCAATTTTTCTAAGTAAAAATGGCGTATTGTGGCCAGGAAAAATATTCGATATTTATTTTGGTAACGCTCCGCTACTATTTTTTGAGGCTCCAAAACTCAATAAAAGTCCCTTCAATGTAGAGTCAGTCAAGAAATTCAAACTGGTTTGATTAGATTCTATTTTAATGATCATAAAGCATTTTTTTTTTTTTTTTTTATGAATGTGGACAGAAATAACTTCTCAACCAAAAATAAACTGAATTCTATTTATCTAAATAACCACAAAAGTGACTCGAGTCGAAAACAAATATACTGGATCCGATCCTTTTTGAGTCTCACTACACAACGACCATTTAACTTTCTGACACAACACGTGTGCACAATTATTCTCCTAATTTCAGGCTCCTCTCAGTATTTAACCCTTGTTTGCATGATGGAAATTTCCATCATAACATTTAGTGACCAAAAATTTTTTCTCAAAACAGGCGTACTGTAAATTGGTTGTTGTTGGCAACTTTTTTTTCACGACTATTGCGTAATGAAGAACGTAGCTGTAAAAAAAAAGTCAAATGTCACAACCATTATAGCAGGTCTGAACTTGTCATTCTGCTGTTTGCTGTAGTTCGAAGAAACATGCGATTTTTTTTTTTTTTTAAAATATATTTTTTAAAACTAATCTGAGATTTTTTTTTTTTTAAAAAAGCAATAATGAGTGGATAATGATACAAATATATGTTTTTTTTTTTTTTTTATTTATTTTGTAATGAGCCTAACATGTAAATTTGCATGATAATGAATATTTCTATCATACTGTTTTGTTTTTTTAATTATTTTATATTATATATTTGTACTAGGATTTTTTTAAACATTTTTCCTTTAATCTAGAGTATGAATTATATCACCCTGATTTATTTCTCAAAAAAAGAAGAAAAAAAAGTATGCAAAGAAGGGCTAAACACATTTAATCTCACTATCTAATCTCATTTCTTTCCGATTCACTGCACTTCAATATTTAGCAATGCTCATTTGCATTAGTCCCGGTTTTATCACAAGTTTACATTTTTAAATCAAATAACATCATAGAGAAGCCTGAAAGGTTAGTTAATATTAAAGTCTGATCGGGTCTAAAAAGTCCTATCAGGTGGTGACCATCACCATTTCTGTATCTCTTAGGCCAGGGGTATTAATTACTAGCTAGACTCCTGGCCGAGTGGCTAGTCCGATGCTAGACCCCCAGTTAACTTCCAAAATGAGCTATTTATCGACCCCGAAAGGATGAAGGCTGAGTTGGCCTATGACCAGCTACCCAAGCTCCAGGGAATCGAACCTGCGTCAACAGTGCTTGCAGTCAGATACGCTTACCACTATACTACACCATTACAAACTTAATTTATGCAATTCTTAAACTTATTTAGGACAATATTTATATATTGTTGTCAGACATTTTTTTTTCTGGAATTCTCTGGTCGCGGTAACTCAGTGATCGTGAGCTAATGGACGGCGTCGTTTCAGTCGAGTCGTGGGTTCGAACCTGATGCCACCTAAGACCCATCATATAGTGGGTCTAATCCCCTCTAAACCTCTTGGGGCTCAGAGACCTAGCGTTTGGTTGATGTGGAAGTTTGTAGATTTTCCAGCCAACAAGAATGTCTACCTCGTCACTTGACCGTGTTTCAAAATGACGAGGTCCATCTCAAACATTTCAAATGAAGGAATTTTTCCAACTTCATTTTTTAACATTTTTGTTAAATTATCGAGAGAAAAAAATAATAAACTGCAGTAGGCAGTTTTCCATTAGAAATCTGGTGTATTTCTTTTTAAATCTCTGGTATAATCTTTCTGCTTAATTCAAGATATTTTCCGATTGTACATCATGGATGGCGCATTTTGAGTATTTTACAAAAAAAAAAAAAAAATATGGGCTTTGGATGCCAGAAGCTCCCAACGTGCAAGAATCCCGTAAAGCAGTGATTTGTCTCACATTAGCATTTAAATGTCCACAAGTAAAAAATCGACGTAATTTGACTGTGGAATAATAGAATCATAAAAAAGTGATGCAATGAAATGTTTTTCTTTCCTAATATGTATAAATTTTGGACATAAGTGGGTGAATTTTACAATGTTTAGTCCCCAGAAGAACGCTTGGTATAAATACAGAAATTGGTTGACTAAATAATTGGAGATCGAGCTGATGATACAAAACAGAATTACGAAATGTATTGTTCAGAATTCCATTTTTTTTAAAAAAAAAGTTTAGTTATTCTTAATAATATGAAATCAAGTGATAAATATTGAATAATTTTTAGAATAATATAAAAAAAAAAAAAAATTTGAAATTCGCCTTGGTAACTTCATTTTAACATGATCTAAAGTTTCCTTTTTTTTTTCTGTTAAGTTCTCTGAAAAGTAGAATTATTCGAAATGAATGTTGATTAGCATAAAGTAAGTGTACTTCCGAGAGCCAAGCTCCACAGAAGCAATTACTATCAAGAAGAAAAGAAAACATTTTCTTCAAATTCCTAATGTACTTTTATTTTCACAGGGAAGATATTCTAAAATACTAAAACGATGCCAGTGTTAACAACAAAATAGAATAAAAACAGACAACCCTGCCGTAAAAATCAGATGTTGAATTAAATATTAAAATAAAAGCGAATGATAAATTATTAAAGTGGACAATAATATTCTATTAGGATACTAAAATAAATGCAAATAAAATATTAAATTAAATATATCTCAGCGCTATAAATATACCTCAAGCAAGCTAAATGTAAATATTATAATGTAATATATCAATTTTATCTAATCTAATCTAACATCATGTATGCTTTATTGCATGCCCACGCATTTTTGTTGACGCTATTTTCTTAAAACATCAACATGTTTGCTCATATTAATAAAAATTTAACTCTTCTATTTATTTTGTTGGTTTTATTGGGTTCATTTTTAAATAGACAATATAAATTTTACAGGTAACAAGTAATATAAAAAAAAAAAATTGAAAGTCAATTCGTACTTAGGTCAACAAAGAAAATTTTTATTTTAGTACTTTTTATTAAATAATTACCATTAATATAAATATGATATACGTATGGCAGAGTCACAATATTAAATGGCAAAAGAAATTTTTTTTCCAGCGATCTAAACGCTTCGTCACTGACAGTATTTATTCCTAAATTTATACCCTGCTAAATATCTTGAAAAACAGAGATTTTTTTTCTCCCACAGAGAACTAAAATTAATTATTTGAAAATCAAATAAAAAATTTTATGCTTCGACGAGATTCGATCCGAAGGCATGAAGATTCTGCGCCAATGCTCTACAGATTACGCCAATGCTTTACAGACTACAATGCAAGACAAATGACATAGTAGAAGCATTGGCTTGTTTCTTAATTCATCCGGTAAATTAAATGGTTGGAATGCAGTTTAGCCCAACCAGCCTTGGCGACAGGAAATATTTGGCGGTATTTTGCCAAATGTGGCTACCCTGGACCGCATTGCGGACTTAACATTTAACCAAAAAAAATCACCAAGTTTGGCAATTTTTGAAATCGTGCCAAATGGTTGGGCTCAATTGCATTTTCACCAATTAAATTTAATTAAATGAATTAATATTTGAAAAAACTGTATTGACATCAAGTGTCATCCACTACAAGTTTAAAAAAATATATTTGAACTTGAGTGGATGAATAAAAAGTATTTTATTAACGATTGAAAATTTGAACTAGATATATATAGGGAGAGTGTGAGCTAATAGTAGGAATTTAAAAAAATATATGGAAAAATCGTTAATTATAAAAAAGTGCCGCATTTCCCCCCCATTCTTATTTTTATTTTTGTCCCGCGATAGCTAATTTTAAATCTGGCAACTCTGGCCAGGCTCCACTCAATTCGTTTGTTTTCATAGCAATTCTTTGATACAGACTGGAGGAAAGGATTTTTACTGTTATAATTATTCTCAAATCATTGTTAATCTGAAAAAATTGCAAGGAATAATCGTAATTGTAATCAATTTGCGCTACAGAATTTTTTTCTTTGATTCTTTATTTCATTCGCAAAGCAAATATGGCTTTATTATTTTTTTTCTCTCTAAAGGTAATGACGCAAGAGACAAATGTCCTTTTGGAAAATCCGAGATATTTGTGACTTAATCTCAGAAGGCGTAAAAAAATAAATGTCTGGTGCAAGAACAGTGAAAGAAGGCTTAATGTCAAACACACATTTCTCCAGCACAACCCTTTGTTTATCTTAAAGTAAGACTAGGAAAATAAAAAATGCTTTTAATCCGCACATTGAATCGGATTCGTGTCCTACAGAAATCATAGGAAACGGGAATTTGTCAAATACAGCAAATGTATACATAAAGGATTATGTTAACATTAGGACCCTCTCTCCCGTTACTTACCGACGATTCTTGCAAACCACCTTGCACGTTTGTTCTTAGATTTTGTAAAATCGGCTTCTTTTCACATATTATTGACATGGATTACAGGGATTAGAGCTTTATGTACCGTTTATTTACACTTGGTGGCGACGTCAATTTATATAAATAGCCATTTCATTTCCTTAAAATTATTTATTTCGAGTTTAGTTCCATCACATGCATCAGAGCCCATGATAAATGTACTTGCTCAGATAATAATTTTCAATTTGGCGCAAAATAGATTTGTAAAGTGTGATGTAAGATTAATTTTTGTGAAGTTTTAATCATACCTCACATATTAAAAATCTAGATCTAAAACTGATCGAAATTGATTATTACTGTTGATTGTTAGCTGAAGTACTTGGCGTAGCGCGAGTATCAAGCAGAATGAAGTGGCTTCAATTAAGGGGACAGTTTTTCAAAATGTAATGTAAACAGTCATCTTCTCCTTATATTGGTTCAAGACGAATTTTACAAAATTTTACTTTGCTCGAAAGAAAATTTTAGGTTTCATTTAGATAGAGAATAAATATCTGAATCAGAAGCAGTTTACTCCCGGATTGGTCCCATTTTGTTTTGCTTTTTTTCTCCTAGCGACGCGGCTGTTTATGCCAAATTTCGTGTATACCAATTGCTGTGTTAGGCCTAAATATTATATATAATAATTAAGTAAAAAATGACCAAACATGTCGGTCATTTTTTTTATCTATATCAATTATTTTTATCTTATTTTCTTCTTATCTTTTATAGCAAAACTTGAGAGTACATAATATCCTGCCTGAGACGTTTACGCTTCCTTTCGATCCTTCAGTACAGAAAGTTCTCCGTCATAGTTTCTCATGACCCGACATAGATCTTATATGCTTTCACTTTGACGTAGAGTGGATGTTTGAAGAGAAGGATGTCAACTCAAGTAACGTCCACATCATTTAACGGAGGTTCAAAAATACGAGGTCCGTCACCAATAGGCCCAGGTTGCTTCTAAGTGCATCGTTAATAAGCAATCATCATATCAAATCATACGCTTTTAGGCGGAGGAGGAACTTCCGTTGTTCTTGAGTTTCCGATGCCCAAATAGCTTTCTGTCCTTTAGTTGTAGGATTTTTCCTGACCAGTAACTTTCTTTTCAACAGAGGCATTTCGAAGAGTATGATTCGACATCTACACTTAACTAAACACTTACCTACCTTACATGAATTGAAATACTCCTCTAAAATTCCCTGAAAAACGCCATAAAAACCCCTTTCGGTAAGGGTGGTAATGTCCGATATATTAATTTTTTTGTAAAAAAAAAATTTAACTCTTCTTTCTTTTATTTAGATTATACAGTAAAATATATTCAAATAAACTATCCCGTATCAATGTTGTTATTGGAGGTTAATGTTTACTACTTGTAAATTGCTAGATATGATTAAATAGTTAAAATACTAACTCTGAATCTCTTCTTCCCCATGTCTTATGTAAAAGAATATGATCGAGCGCGCTCAAGATTTCATCAAGAACAAAATAAAAGTGTAGATTTAAATGAATTACACACAAACTGTACTTTTCTTTATAATATATAAGATCATGGACAATAACAGGACAAACAGAAAACACAGGACCCGGACGGATTAGTGACTCAGATACAGGAACAAACAGCACTTTTAAGGACACTCACAATTATATCAGCAACGTTCAGTTCACTAGTTCTCACCACGGTCAACCTCTGCAGTTATAATCTGCACTTCCTGGGCAGGCTCCGACAATTCCCGGCAGATACGCGCTACTTCTCCGCAAATTCACCCGGAAAGCTTCACTTCCAAATGTGTCGAAATACTACTAGTTTCATATTCCTAGCTGTAAACCGTAAATACCGTTATGAGTGCAGCCAAACCATAAGTATTTTTTCTTGTTCAGAGATTTTGTAGTGATTAATTTATTATCACAGATTTTTGTTCTTTTCATTAATGATCATAATTATAAAAAAAAAAAACAAAAAACAAAAAAAAACTAAATGTCCAGGCGTCAAGAGGTTCAGGGTGTTTCATATATGTGTTTAGTTCTCGCAATATTTCCTTCTACTAATTATTTTGGTTTTTTCCGATTGTATTTGAACTCATCCCAATAAAATGAAACGAGACTTTTATTGCTTAGATTGCACTTATAAATACATTAGATAAAGTGCATTTATAAACAGCGAAAAATTGAATAAAAAGGGAGTGTAAAAGTTGGAGATGGAAACAATGAATTAATATGATCTCGATTAGCCTAAGGAGTTTTCGGATCTTAGTTGGAAAGATTCGAATTTAAGTTAAGGACTCGAACCCTTGATTCCAGTTATTCTACTCACTCGAATCTGAAGGAATTGATAACAGATAGATTAAATAAATATTCTAAACGTTAGTTTAGATGTGTTTAGACAATTGACCCTCAAAGAAGAGCAACCATTAGAGTAGACAATCATAACTTTGAATATAACAAATTGGTAATCATCATAACTAGATTATTAATTTCTTCAGACTGTTGTTAGTGACTCGTTTACTGAAGATTGTAAAGCCCTTCCTTCATTATTTAATTCTAATGCCATCTTTCCTAAACACAGTTAATAATTATTAGACTTCCATTGAAGATACGAAGAACAAGATAAAATACTTTATTAATAACACAGGGATCAATAAGTCCCGAGACTAACATTGAAAACAACATTTTTTTTTTGCAAAAATTTTTTTTATTCATCAACATAATCACCTTTTAGGGTGATACAATCGTTCCAACGCTTTTCCAATTTTTCAATACAATGTTTATAAAAAAAATTATCTTTCGCTTCAAAATAAGCTTCAGTTTCAGCGATGACCTCCTCATTTGAGCCAAATCTTTTTCCCTGGAGCTTTTTTTTAAGATCAGCAAAGAGCCAGTAGTCACTGGGGGCTAAATCTGGCGAGTATGGGGGTGGGGAAGCAGATCAAAGCCCAATTCGTTCAATTTTGCCATTGTTTTCATCGACTTGTGGCAGGGTGCATTGTCTTGGTGAAAAAGGATTTTTTTTTCCTCTGCATGTGCGGTCGTTTTTTTGCGATTTCCTCCTTCAAACGCACCAGCAAGTCAATATAATAATCACTGTTGATCGATTTACCTTTTTCGAGGTAGTCAATGAAAATCACGCCATGCGTATCCCAAAAAACTGACGCCATGACTTTGCCAGCTGACTGCTGCGTTTTCGGACGGCTTTCGCCAGCTGTGCGCCACTCAGATGACTGCCGCTTCGACTCTGGAGTGTAGTGATGTATCCATGTTTCGTCCATGGTCACGTAACGACGCAAGAAATCTTTTTTGTTGCGAGTAAATAGCGATAAACAGCTTTCTGAATCATCGACTCGTTGCTGTTTTTGTTCCATCGAAAGCAATCGCGGCACCCACTTGGAAAAAACCTTTTTCATGCTCAATTTTTCATGAAGGATAGTAAATACACTTCCATATGATATCTGTGTCATCTCAGCAATCTCACGGAGCTTCACTTTACGATCTTTCATTATAATTTTTGTCACTTCACTCACATTTTCCGGTGTAACGGCTTCCACAGGTCTACCCGAGCGTTCCGCGTCATTTGTGTCGGTACGACCACGTTTAAACTCGGCAAACCACCGACAAATCGTTGCTTTTGATGGACAAGAGTCCGGGTAACATTTTTCAATCCATTGTTTCGCTTGCACGGTGTTTTTACCCATTAAAAAACAATGTTTTATCAGAACACGAAACTCGGTTTTTTCCATTTTTTAAACAAACTACAAAACGACTTTACTCCAACCTCGATAACTCAGCTGTTTCTGGTCCGATCGACTTTAAATTTTGACACGTTTCAAGCAAAGGTTAGTACTCTAGAAAGATCTGGTTACTGGTTTACTACGAGCGCCATCTCTGGGTTAGTCTCGGAACTTATTGATCCATGTGTTAATCACTGAAGAATAGATAAATTCTCCCTCTCAAATCCCACTTAAATCGTCAATTCTAGATTATTCTCTAATAATAAAGTCTTAGCTTACCAAATCATTCGTTCTGATTCAAAGACTTTTGGCTAACACTTGGTTCTTATATCAGCACTTTAACTGAAACTAGCACTTAATTGGTTCTTATCTTAGCACTTTAACTCTAAGAAGTTAATTAAGATACTTCAATCTAAATTACATATATGTATCCGTCTGTACATTTACATGCTTGATTTAGAGCATTCTCTGTCTCTTTCTGCAAAAAAGAGCAACTGATTTATGGAAAAAGAATTCTTTTTCAGAAATTAGTAAATTCAATAATTCCTTAATAAACCTTATTTTTTTTCTTTTTGAGCAATTAATATTGATGCTAAATTTGAAAAACTGCCAGTATAACTGTAGATACTGCATTTATAAAATTTGCATAAGTCCCATAATATCAGATAATCCGGTACTACTGATGTTTATAACCCGTATTATCGACAAAAGTAACATTTATCGTTAATATATCAATACTGCAAATAACATTAATTCTATCAATATTATCGAAGGTTTCGAATCATTTAATATAATCAATTTTTATTTTAGGAAGTTGAATAAATCTGTTGTACCGATATTTTTTCGAAAATATCGACAATTTATCGAGATTCTTGAGGAATAGATTTAAAATATCTTGTATATCAAATTCCTTTAATACATCATTATAGCCTCTGCTATCTCCAAGCCATCGACAGAAGCTTCATTGAGTAATTAATAGCATTTTCCGGATGCATTTTATTTTATTTTGCATTACATTGAAGCGCTTATTTAATTAAAGGGATTTAATATTCATTGACGATTGATATCCGCATCCCATTAAGAATGGCACGCGAAAAGGATAGTATCTCCCTCGAAGGAATCATAATCACAGAATGCTGATTTGTTTTATCCATATTACCAGACCTCTGAAAATGAAGTATTCCAAGCCTCATTAAAGTTTATAATATATTATTGTCTAGTTATTCCAAACTAATATTTTTAATCAAAGACGGGTTTGGAACTCAATATTTTTCAACCCTCTTGAATTCCAAAGTACCATCATCCCATGTTTTTCAGGGGCCGCGGTAGCCTAGTGTTCAAGGTTGTAGACTAGCGGCCGGTGGTTTTCGTTCAGTCACGGGTTCGATCCTTGGCCGCCAAAAACCCGCAGTGTAGCCGGGGCTGATGCACATTAAATCTGTTTGGGGCCCAAAGTCTTCCCGTTGGCGTGATGTGGATGTTAGGAGAGGGAGGTGCCAGCTCAGGTGTCCTCCTCGTCACTTGATCATGGTTCAAAATTACGAAGTCCGTCGCCAATAGCCCTCGTGTTGCTTCTAGTGCAACGTTAATAAATAAACTAAACTAAACCCATATTTTTCAGGAAGCTGCGCAAAAAAATAAAAACAAAACAAAAAAAGCATACTTGAATAAAAGGGACAATAGAGAGAAAATTACATTTGCAGTATGTGATAATTTTATATACGAGAGAGGTTCAAAAAAGTCATCGTGTTTGGAACGGGGTATTGTCCATTGACCATTTTCCCTTTTTATAAGAAGCCCAAGAATATGACGCCTTTCGCTTCCCAAAAAACCTCCTCCATCACTTTTCCGGCCGTCTTTGCTTTCTTTAGAGAAGATACACAATAATGTTTAATCTAGGTCTCATCCACTACGACAATTCGACGCAGCAGCAGACAAAACAAACCTATGAATCAGGATCAAATTCGTATAGGTGCTGCTGAACAGCAGTAACAAATAAACGCGACACCGACTTGTACTAGCAACGCCATCTATCATCAAAAACAGGTATTTGGAACAAGACATAAATTAATAAAAAAATTATTACTCTTCTCATAATATAATCAAAGCTGTTCTAAAATAATCTTGCTGCCGCAATATCCTGATCGCGGGCTTGCAGCAGGAGTATCTTTGCTTCGTGGGTTCAAGCCCTGATGCCACTAAAGACCCACCGTGTAGCCGGGGCTGATACATGTTAAATCCGTCGAGGTCTCAAATCCCTCCGAGGTCATGGTGTGGAAGTTAGGAGAAGGAGATACCTCCTAGCTTTGTGTTATCCTCGTCACTTGACCGAGGCTCAAAAATATGAAATCCGTCCTCAATAGCTCTCATGTTGCTTCTCATTATGACGTAAATAAACAATCACAATCAAAAAATATTTAAGCGGATGGATTTCGAGCAAAGATTTTAGCCATTTTTGTCGAAAATAAATCTCATTATTTAAAAAAAAAAAAAAAAAAAAAAAAACACGAATGAATTAAAAATGTAATATGCATGAAGAATACTTTTATATCTATATTAAAGTTATTTCAATAAAAATATTGAATAACTAAATTAGTAAATTACGAAGTGTGAGATTAATTAGTTCAGGGTTTTTGAAATGATTTAAATAATTTCTAAATACGTACCGTTTTGTAGAGTATTTTATCAAGTGTATTCTATAACATTACTGAAAATAATTCTGTTTTAATAATGTAAAAACTAAATTTCTAATGCACTTTATGAGTACGAGACATTTTATAGTTTAAAATATTATTCCAAATAATTAAGTTTTCATAATTTAAAAGGCCAATACTTTTCAGCTATATGCGTACTATTAAATCAAAGCATAAATAATAATAAACATAATTTGTATACTAATAACATCTAGTTTTAAACATTTTAAAATTATTTTCCAAGACAAAGTTGTTATATATGTAAAGAGATAAAACAAAAACAAAATGCAAAATTAACAAAATTCTCCAAGTTAATCATAGAACGTGCAATTTATATCCAAATAAATGTATAAAATGTTGCAAGCCGGGTTAAGAAAAAAAAATAAAGAACCAGCCTTTAAATTTACGAACCAATTCAACTCATCTAAATTGTTCCGCTGTTCTTAATAGAATTACCTCATTCCAAATGCGTTGATTGTAATTGCACTTGCAACAATGTTGCCATTCCGAACTGTGTGATTAAAGAACAAAAACATTCTCTTCGCGCAGACGACAATATCTTTTCAATATATTTTAAAGAGTTCCGTTAGAATTTCAGAGTAATGAAATCAGCTTATTGCGTTCCGGACTTCAAATGTTTTAATTCAGTGACACATTATGGTTTACGGAAGTAATGATAATCTCTATTTTTATTTTTTGTATGTGCCGCGATCTATTTTATTGTTGTATTTTTCATTCTATAGAAAGTCGCCTGCCGTGAGAGGAAAGAAATAGCCGCGCTTGCGTGCGAAGCTGTAATGAGGTCGACAGCAATAGCTTATTCGCAATTTCATGGGGGACACTAAGACAGATGCGATTAAAACTATTAACTCGCTGTAAGAATATTTTAATGAGGAGAAATTTAACACGGTGGTAAAATTTATTTTTCAATGCTTCTATTCGAAGTTTTATATGACTTCAGAAAATATATATTTTAAATTAGTAGAACTGATATTAAATTCGAATAAAAAGTACAAGGCTTAACTTTTTAGGGCATCACTATCGGTTTATTTATAAAGAAAATTATTCTGTGGTTTGTTTTCTTATTCTTGAGAAGAGTAACATGTTCGATTTTGGTATTTTTATCCGTGTTGACAACGTCGAGACGGAATTTTCTTATTGTGGTGAACTTTCAGATTGAATTTCTCAATGGATTATTTGTGTACGGAATCCAACAATTGACGTCTACCAATTACTTCCCTTGAAAGTAGCAGTTGAAGTACTCTGAAAGGTTTGCAGATGCCTAGACATTTGTCACATTGTAACAATAGTGTCTTGAATTTATAGTAGATGTGTTAGTACATTCAAATATTCATGGAGAAAATATCAAGTAGGCTTGATTTTTTTTTTTTTAAATTTGCCGAACCTTTAATTATATTTCCACTGTGTTTAAGAATAAAAGTAATGATAAGCTTTGAAAATTTTGAGGCGGTAAATTTAATTCATGTTTAAAACTACCCTTAGTATATTTATGATATTTTTTAATATGGTGTGTAATTTTATTTCTGCAATTCTCTTATACAAGTGACTCAAAGTTAGTTGCATCGACAGTATTACAGAAAGGGCAGGGTGATACAAATGATCGAAGTTCATTTCAAGAGCAAACCTGTGAACTTATTTTTAAAAATACTACTTTTTATAATAAAATTTTATTTTAAGATAAGTTCTTACGAGCTTTGGTTGAAAAGTAATGTCATGGTCATAGCTTTCTATTTGTAACCCCATTTTCAAAATTCTTGTTCTGCCTCGAAAACTACGTGACCTTTATGTAATGCACTTGTTTTCTTTGTTGCTAATTGTCATTGGAATGCAGAGAATTGAAGGAAATGGTGATCCACATAAAGATGAAGTTGAAACAGAGAGGTGTCACATAGCATCCGACCTTGAGATTTTCATTTCTTCCCCAAGATGAAACAGCACTTCAACGGGCATCACTCTCGTTCTGATGACGAGGTGAAAGTTGCCATTAAAACTCGGTGTCGTCAGCAATCACCATACTAATCAGTCACGATACTTTTTGGACAAACTTTGCTATTCATAGGATAAGTTCTAATATTAATATAACATGTATTTTTTGTGTGCTCTGCAGTAATTTAATTTGAGACTTTGAAGTGAGTCAGCTTTATTCTTGTTTGTTAATTTAAAAATAAAAATTGACGAAATTTATATGATAAGCAATACACTGACGAATCTGAAGAAAGAAAAAATTTATTTTTGTTACAGATGCCGATGCTAAAAATATGAAAAGAATCCAAAACTTTGCTGGTTTTGAATTAAAAGAAAATGACTCTAATTTTAAATCTAAATTAAAAACTATTAATGATATTTTTTCATTAAATGAGTTGATTACTATTTGTGATATTCAGAATATTATATTCCAAAGAACAGAAAGTGAAATAATTGAGCGAATATTAGTTTTGCTAAAAGATGTAAACTTGCTCTATCAATATATTCAAAGTTAGAATCTATCTGTATCCGAAAGCAAAATAGAAACAGAGACAAAATAAAGTTTGTCAGGACAAAGCCGGAACATTATTGAGTCAGCTAAACATTCAGAGGAGTGGCATTGTGTAGTAAATAAAAAATCCAAACATCTCTAGAAGTTTCTCTGACGTCGAAAACGTCATCTCTGCTTTTAATGGCGAATTACATGAAAACATCTCCGTTTGGTGTGAGCAATTTGAATTGCGCTGCTAAAATGTTCAATTTATTTCATCCTCAAAAATTCATTTTCGCTAAACAATTGTTTGGTGGTAATACTTTATTATATGTAAAGAGTGAATTGAATATTATGTCATAGGAGAAACCGAAAGAAGTGTTGATAGATAAATTCTAGATTACTACTTATTCAGCCCGATTACATGAAATATTAAGTAAGTGTAAAATGAAAGAATCTGAGTCAAACAGGAATATTATTTTATAATGAAAGAGTTGGGTAATCAAGGGAAAATTGAAGATGTCGCATTAATGCAATATATTATAAGAGGTATCAATGATGAACATGAAAATACATTAGTTTTGTACGATTGCAAAGACTTACGCTAATTCAGAGAAATACTTAAACTTTATGAAATTATCAATAATGATTTTATGAAAGGTAAATATAGTTTTAATAAAGTAAAACAAAAACCTGATAATTTTGTGAATCAGAAATGATTAAGTAATTATGATCAGAATACTAAATTTTGTTTTAATTGTGGTGGTAAAGGACATTTATCTAAATTTTGTATGCATAAGAATAAAGGTTTAAAATGTTTCAGATGTCAAAACTTAGGGCATAAGGCGTCTGAATGTTCGAAATTAAATATGGAAACCCAACCCAACGAAAACGTAGAATCTCTCAATATTACGAAGCAAACATATCTGTTCAAAATGGTTCATTTCGATAATTTTAATATTAACGCATTGATAGATACTGGAAGTCAAGCTGCGTTACTTTCTAAAAATATATTTGAAAAGGTAAATATTTGTGAACTGAATCAGTGTAATTCAATTTCATCGGGATTAGGATATTATAAAATAAAGCCCTTAGGTGCATTTAAATGAGAGATACAAATTGATAACATTAAGATCATTATTAAAATATGTGTGTTAGAAATCGTTGGTATACTATATAATACTATTATAAGACTTGATGTAATTTTGCAAGGTGAAGTTATGATAAATGACAATGGATTGAACAATAAAAAATAAGTTTCCGTGTGAAGAAAACAATATTTTATCAGTTATACCCGTAAATATTAATTTTGATGAAATTGAAGAAAACATAAGGCATAATATTTCAAAATCCATTAAAGATGAAGTTCATCAGTCTATTCTAAATTACAGACCAAAGAAGATTAAATCAACTAATATAGAATTAAATATTTTAACTAAAAATGACGAACCAATATATCAACGCCCGCGACGTTTACCTTTTTCGGAAAATAAGATTGTTGATGCTCAAATAGCTGAATGGTTAAAACAGGGTATTACAGAATCTTGCTCTTCTGAGTATTCCAGTCCAGTTGTGATTGTTAGGGAAAAAAATGGAACTCCACGAATATGTATAGATTATAGAAAGCTAAATACAATTGTAGTTAAAGATATATTTCCCTTACCATTGATTGAAAATGTCTTAGATCGATTACAAGAGTCGCAAGTACTTAGTACTATTCATTTAAAAAAATATTTTTTTCTTTCATATTGATGTAAATGAACAGAGTGAGAAATATATGTCATTTGTCACTCATGAAGGACAATATCAATTTTTGAAAGTATCTTTTGGTTTATGCAATTCACCATCAGTTTTCCAACGATTCATCAATATTATTTTTCTACCTTTGATGAATGATGGCATTGTTTTACCGTATATGGATGATGTAATTATATAATCTGCTAATGAAATGGAAGGAATCGATAGACACAAACTAGTTCTCAATCTTGCGTGTGAATATGATTTAGAAAGAAGAAATCCCAGTTTTTGGAGGAAAGAATTGAATTTCTGAGACATGTGATAGAAAAGGGGTTTTGAATTTATCCATCCACTGCAAAAACCCAAGCTGTTCTTAATTTTCCTGAACCTACTAATTTGAAACAAATCCAAAGATTTTTAGGCTTGACCGGATATTTTAGAAAATTTATTCCTAACTATTATCTTATTGCTAAACCTCTTAACGATCTTTTGAAAAAGGATTGTAAATTTAGATTCAATGAGGAAGAGAAAAATTCTTTCTCAGGAACCTGTCTTATGAAATATATAATCCAAATTATAAAACGGAATTACATACAGATGCTAGCCTGGATGGGTTCGGTGTAATTTTATTGCAATGGTCTCCAAATGATAATAGTTTTCATCCAACGTATTTTATGAGTAGGAAGACCATAGACGCTGAAAGAAGTACTCCAGTTATGAACTTGAGGTTCTTGCTGTTATAGAAGCTATTAAAAATTTTCGAATCTACGTACTAGAGATATCCTTTAAAATAGTAACTGACTGTTTAGCATTTCAAAAGACCATGAACAAAAGAGACTCGTCTACACAAGTTGCTCGATGCGCGTTATTACTGGAAGAATTTAATTATGTAATAGAACACCGATCGAGTTCAAAAGTGTCTCATGTTAATGCTCTAAGTAGATCCCCTATTAATAACTACGTTTTGTATTTCTGTGGAAAATGTTTAACTTAAACTTAAATTAGCTCAGAACGAGGATAGCGAAATAAAAACAATTTAAGACCTTTTGAAATTTCAAATTATGAAGACTATTACGAATTTATCGGAATTCTCTTTTAGTTTGTTGACGGTTAAGAAGTAATAGTTGTACCTGAAAGTATGCATGAAAAGGAACATATGGAAGTTAAGTAAACAGAAAAACACTTAGAAGATCATTATTTTATTCCTAAATTGAAACAAAAGACTGATAGAATAATACCTGATTAGTGCATTGTATCCTAATAAACCGTAAAAAAGGAAAGCGGGAAGGATTCATTCATCCATTTCATAAAGAGGATTTACCCTTACATACGTATCACATAGATCACCAAAGACCCTTAGAAAGTACTGCAAAAAATTATAATCATTTTTTGACTATTACATGGTTTTACAAAATCAATCAGGTTATATCCCATGAAGTCGACATCATCAGTCGAAGTTAAATCTAAACTCGAAACTCAAAAAACTACATTTAGAAGTCCAATAGGAATAATTAATGGTGGTGGCACTGCCTTTACATCAAAAGAATTTGAAGAATATTGTTCCAAAGAAAATGTACATCATCATCTAATTACAACAGGCCTTCCGCGTGCTAATGGACAAGTTGAACGGCTAAATCTAGTTATCATTCCCATTCTTTCAAAGTTGTCGCTTGAAAATCCTTCGCATTGGTATAACCATGTTAATGAACTCAATGTTCGGCTTTGAGACTGATCAGTAATATCGATTGATTCATCAAGCGCTAAACTAAATGCTACACAATTATTTATATATCTTCACGCAAACGAGATAATAAATCTACTGTTATTTCTGAGATTCGGTGTTCAACCGTAAGCCGTGTAACTGGAATGTCGCTCATTAATTTTATAAGTTTGGTATTATTTGGATCCGATGTTTTAACTGTATTAATAATATTTTGTTTAATAAAATCCCAATCAGTGCATGATCTTTTTGTTCACGCAATGTTCCACGCTATTTTAAAACAAACTTCTGCTACTTTATTATTTTCAGTAAATTTTGACATGAAATTTAATTGATTATTAATTGAAGATTTTAATGATTGTAGTTTTTTAATTCGTAACTCAGATTTTGTCATATTTTGAGATGAAAATTCTGGGTGTAATTTTTTATAATGTCATTTTGAATTCTCTATCTTAAAATTATTGACAATTGAATTACTAATTAGGCAGACAGTTTTACCATTTTCCTTTGTGAAAGGGTAGCCTTCCCCCATTCTTCTCTAATATTTCTTTTTTTCGTCTCCATACTTGAGCTTTTGTGCATTTGCAAGGACCGTTTTGGTAAATGTGCTACAATAGTAATATTTAATAAAATTAAATAAAATCAAAATGATAAGGATTTTAAATTACTACCAATTTTATTTAAAAAAGATATCAGATAACGGCAAATGATACAAAAATGACCAGTGAATGCGCAAAAAGCACAACAAAAAGAGAAATCCTTATCTTCTTTATGATTGTCTAATTGCCATCCATAGCTAATTAACGAATAACCTACATTTGAATAAAAAATAGTCTTAATTTTAAAATATTTAAACTTTTATTCGAAGTTTAACATTGAATTTTAATGCTATTACACTACTACACAATATAATTATAATCCTGTTAAATTATGAACACTAGTAAACCCTGCTTTATGTTTTAATTCTTATCAATAACTTGTTTGTTTTACTTGAGAACTAAAATTTCTTCACATTTTTAAAATAAAACTAGCTCAAAATAAAATAATGTTAATTTTTAAATTAAAATAAACATAAGTGAAAAATCGCATATTTCAAGTCAAAACGATGCAGATTAAAGTATATTTTAAATAGAAATTGTATCCCTTTACTAATACTATTAAGAGAGAGGAATGGTACTTATGTTTTGGATACAGGAATCCGACGTCTTGATGTTTTGCACTATATATCTGTTTAACAAAGAATCAAGTTGAGCATCCACTCTGTTTCATTCCGAGTTGTTTGGAAACAATATCCGAAAGAAGGAGTGCAGGATATATTAAAGAGGACGGAAATAAGATATACTTGGACATCATCCATCATTTTAAAAAATCTAATACATTCTTTAAACGGCGATGCGGTGAAATTTGAATTTCCCATCGTATGTTCTCAGGCTTCGTGTTACAGTAGGTGTTAGATACATAGAAATCTAAGGCTTAACTTCAGAAGAGCTCTCCATTTGACAATTGTTTAATTGCGTTTTTCAAAAAATAAAACGTGAGCGTAAAAACAAATTAGTGCATTTGGCGTTTTTTAAACTGCGTTAATTCAAAATTGTGTTAAAAATAAACCTTGATACAAAAAAAAATGTTTTGGTGTAATTTATTATTTCATTCAATTATTGTGTTATAGATCATAAACATAGACAAGTTTTTAAATAATTCCTGATAAATATTCCACCAGTATACAGAACAAATCGATTTTAAAAATTAATATATAGATACTTACGTTATCGGTAAATCAATATCAGAAGATTATGAAGTGAGGTCAAGTATGAGAAAGATGAGCGAAAGTAAGTCGTGAAGTTAGCTACAGTTACGAAAGATTGAAGTTCGTTACATCGAAGGAATGAAGTTGGTTATGGGGACAGTAACGACGAGCGCCAACAATTTCAGAGAGAAACGAGAATTCGACTTTCTGGTTGAGTTTAATTAGGTTTTGGAAAAGGCGAAAGATGAGCGTGGACAGTGATAAATGAACCGAAAGCAGATTATACTCACACAATATTGTTAGAAAAATAATTTGCTTAAAATTTTAAATTAGTGTTTTGTGATGTATGCAATCTAAGCCGTCCCGACGAAGTTAACAGTTTTTTTCCCGGTTTTCAGTTCAGTTCCAGTTCGAAGTCCTAATTTAAACACACTGATGACCGGCATCCCTATTTGGCCTACAATAAGTCGTATAACAAGTGTATTAGTATTAAAATAACTATATATTTTTGCTGGTCGAATCGAAGAATACCGGACGACTGTACGAATTATTTCCTATGGCTGCATGTATTTATACGATTCAAGAAATTCAAAATATAACAAATATTTTTCATTGATTAGTTCAGCCGTAATAAATTTCTTGAAGAACCGCCGTTTGGCCTCTCTCTCTTTCGGTTGCTATAATCTATGACTTACAGAATGTGTGATCATATTTCCTATAACTTTTTTTAAAATACTACACTACCGGCTATTAAAATTGCTACACCAAGAAAGCGATACACTACACGTGTTAAATTAACACGACAAAAAGAAGATACTATGAAATGCAAATAATTAATTTTTCAACGGATTAACGCAAAGCAGACGCAGGTAGCGGCACCTATAATGTATTTAAATGAAGAAATTGTACAGAAGGTTTCTCATTCCCAAATTGCATTTGAACATAGTTACTTGGTGAAAAGTTGTGATTCCTCGTGTGAGAAGGAGAAATACTTACCAGCACGTTTCTCATTTTATAAGCGTCGAATTGTAGTCTACGGGTATTACGGTTTATGGTATCGCAGTACTGCTGCTCGCGTTGGTCGAGATCCCATGACTGTCTGCAGAATATGAAATCGATGGGTTCAGGATGGTCATACGGAACGCCGTACTGGTTCTCAACGGCCCGCCATCACTAACAACACAGAAGACAGACATGTTACCCAAATGACCTTAATGGATCGTACAGCCACGTCATGAGTCAAGAAATGGGATCGTTTGCAAGACAACAAATGTCTGCCCAAACAGTCTGACGGCACTGATAGCAGAATGGACAGAATGCTTCGATTACACTTGACGCTACATCACAGACCGCAGTTCCTTCAACGGTGTGATCAACGACGAACCTGGACGCAGCAATAGCGTGACGTCTTCTTTTCAAACTAATCCAGGTTCTGTTTTAGCATCATGATGGTCGCATCAGCATTTGGTGACATCGTGGGAGAACACACGGTGCCAGCGTGCCTTCGACATCGTCGTACTGACCTATTATCTGGAGTGATGGTATGGGGTGCCATTGATGCCTGTCTCGGTCACTACTTGACGAGACATTGACCACATCGAGATTACTTCCTCATTGATGCCACTCTGAACAGTGGCCATTACATTCTGGTGTGTTAAGGCCCGTGGCTCTATCCTTTCATCGAGCCTTGCGGAACTCTACGTTTTAGTAGGATGATGCACGACCGAATGTTGCCGGTAATGTACGGCTCTTCCTTGGTACAGAAAATGTTCGCCTGCTGCCCTGGTCAGCATGTTTTCCAGATCTCATAGAGGTGTTTGCCTAGCGACTGGCTCGTCATCATATGCCAGTCACTACAGTTGATGCCAGAGGTGACCTTATTGTTGAAGCTGTATAGGCAGCTGTACCTATATATGCCATCCTATTTTTTTCTTCATTTATATTATAAAACTTAATTAGTTCTTGATTATGTTCCACTAGTGCATTTCTTTTTATGGTATTAAAAACGGTTTCAAATTTAAATCCTTCGAGTTGCGTCAAAAAAAAAAGTTGTATTATAAGCATTATGAGAAGTGACAAAATTGGTAGGGCTTTGAATAGAATATTGTCGGGATAGCCAAACAGATAAAAGAAGTCGCGAAAAGAATAAAGAATGGTATTTTTCAGAGGAATTAGTTGTAGAATATCTCCAATGAAATTTCAGAAGGGAATATGAAATTGAATTTCAATACTTTTTTGAATATGAGAGATAAACTTATAGTCAAACCTATATCCGAAACTCAAATCATTTTCGAATAACCTTAAAGTATAAATATGTAGCAATAAGAATTTACTTTTTAGAATAGTGTGCGAGTGTATTGTAAGAAAGCAAGTCTTACTTATTTTTTAAAACATCAATTTTATAGGAATTCTGTTTTATAACACTTCTGTTTTTACGTATACTGATTTTCTCTGAAATTTTCGTACATTAAGGTTATTTTAAACACTACTTTTTTAAGAGATTGTTTACGGAAGATGCGCTTTACGTTGCAATGAAGTCGTCTTACAGAGGTTTCCACCGTACTAATTGCTGTATAAACAAGTTTATTCCGTTATAAACAAACCTTGTGATTGTCTTCAGCTCGCAGAACTTCCACAAATCACATCTTTTTATTCCCCTTCCCTATTCAGAGTTCAACGCTCACGTGTTGCGAATCCAACTCAAACAAATGCGAACGTGTTTTTAAGCCTCGCATAAAAGCGATTCCGACACTGCAGAACAAGACTTTATGATCGTTCGCTTTGCATGAGTAATTCGGTAAAAATTGCCTCTTACCCCGACACAAATGGCTGCTGTAATACTCTCCCCTTCCTTTTCTTTTACTATTCATTTATCTTCTGCTTCCTCTTCGCGTTCGAAACCCAACGCACACGGGGACGGTTGTTCTGTGGTTTTGTTTTTCCGACTTATGGTGTGTGGGAAGGGAACTGCAGATAGCCTTTTTTTTCCAGAGGGCTCGCCTAATGGGATCAGTTTTGTTTTTCTGTTGACAAATGGTGTGTATTAATAACCAGTGTTTGTTATTCAACTAATTATTATTTGTTCTCTGCTTTTACTCAATTCATTTAAGTGGTTACGGTTTGGAATCGAAGTTGACTTCAAAGAGGAGATTCTGAGTTGTGACGACAGGTTGAAAGGTAAGCCTTTTTGCCCTTTTTGTTCTTTAAAAAACCTTTTATTTCCAATATCACTCTGGAATCTTCTCCCTTAATTCCACAACACATACGGCAAGAGAAGAATATCTTTCAAGTTTTTAATACTGTCATTTTTGTGCTTAAGACTTCAGTCAGCAATTTTGAATTCGAGAACTTATTGTGAATCCTATCGAATTTTTACGTTCCTTCCAGACCACTCCATTTATTTGAAGCCATTTTAAAAATGAATTTGAAAATATTTTTAAATATTTTTGACACCTCAAATGAATTATTAAAATGGACAAAAAAATTTCAATCATCAGATGAAATATGAGATTCTTCAGATACCTACATTATTTTTTGCTCTTTCAGATACATTTTATTGCATGAAAACCAAACAAACAAACAAAAAAAAAAAAAAAAATTGCAAAATGTATTAAGCTAAGAAATAGAAAATTAATGAATCGATAATAGTTCAATCATCATATTTTTCACGTTGAAGTTGACCCGTGTGGTGACCGGGGATGTCAGAATAGTCCCACTGTAGCTCATGCATGTCGCAAAAGGTGACTAAAATGCGTATCCAGCGTCTGGGGGTGTAGCCAGGCACCCTGCCCCTGGGAATTATATCAGGGGACCTCAGGGACTTGCCTTCTTCAGGTAAGTACGGGTATCATGACCCCGAGACACCCTAGGGATTTTTTTCTTTCCCATGGGGTTTACTATCTTTGATAAACACGGGTGACGCGGGCTCTGGTTATCCTAGCGATCCTTCTCTATTTTCTACCCTACTTCTTGTCAACCAATTTTGGTCCTTTCTTCTGTTTTTTCTCGTCTAGACCACAGTTTAATCTTGTTTGGCGCAGCAGGGCCATGTCTGGCTCTAGAGCCAATAAACTTTACTTTCACTTGTCAAACAATTTGTCTTTTTATCAATTTCTTCTCTTCCACAGTTAAATCTTGTTTGGCGCAGCATAGCCATATCTGGCTCTTGCGCCAATAAAACTTCACTATCATCATCATCACATTGAAGTTACAGATTTCTAAGTCATAAAATTGAGTATATACACCTAATATATAATTTATTAAATTTAAAAATAAAAAAACATAAATTAATCAGTACGGAGACCGATTCAAATAACAGAAAAAAGTGTGTGTGTGTGTATGTATATAAATGTGTGTATGTGTGTTAACTTAACCATTGTAATTTGCTTATTAAAGTGCTCTTCGAATTTTTCCAGTGGAAACACATTGTGCTATTCTTGTAAAAGTAGATGAGCTCTCACCTTAGTTTTTCTTATATCTTGAATGATGTTTCGATTGGTCATCAAATTGAAGAACTCTTTTCCAGGTTTATGTGCAAATTGCCCAAATTTTTTATGCTTCTGGATAATTTTTTATACCCATCCGCGACTACGTTGAGCTGCTTTTGCACTATCATGCAGAAATTTACCTACCGTAGACATTAGCATTGCAATTTTCCGAATTTCAAAATTAGCTTCAGTTTTGAAGCTTATTTTCACATCAAATATAGTTTTTCCCCCGGAATTAAATGTTAGTTATGTTTTTTCTCCCGGAAATTAAATGTTAGCTTGTTAGTTATGCTAATGAAGTTAGTTATGTTTAAAGAAATAAAAATATCCTGCTGATTCGGTACAAAAAAATAGTGATAGCAAAATTGCATTTAGGGGGGAGGGGGAGATACATACTTCATTTTAAGAAAAAAAATTGCAAGATTTTCGAGAATGATTTATATCTGTGAATTCCAGAATTAAAATAATAAATAAATAAATAGTAAAAATGTCATTACGAATGGTAGATTCATGCAAATAAAATCTGCAGCATGGCTTTAAAAATAATTACCTTTTATGTAGCATTAAGCGTTTGCTTCCCTAAAACAAATTACTCTCTTTTAAAAACGCAAACATCACAATTAAAACGGAATTCAATTACAGGGGAACTCATATTAGGTTAGAAAATTCAGTAAAAATTTTTTTTCTAAGGTACGAAAAAAAAATCATTGTATTATATATACATTTGCTTGCGTATATAATACATACGCATTGGATTAACTACATTTATAAAAACGGTGAAAAAATTTCCTGCATGTTGACTCCGAATTAAGCATAATTTTTTCAAAATGAAGGTGTGAAATTATTCAAATAGCCTTACTTGGCATGCACTTCATCCATTGATTAATCATAGCTGAAATTGCTGGTGGCAGAGAAGACGGTTTATACATTAGCTTAGATACAAATGCTAAAATAATCCTGAATAGAGATTTTCATAAAACCAAAATATGCGCTGATAAGCGCAGTATTCTCCAGCTCTGATTTATTCCATTGAATAAATTTCAGCTCAAATTAATTATTGTGATTCCGTACCAATTGGCTTTAATTTTATAAAAGTTTATGGTTTGCTCTGCTTTTGTTTATTTCTAGAGGTTTACAACTTGTTTAACATACAGGTTTATTCAAAATGGTTCATCCGATTTAAATATTCCATATTCTCAAAAATATACGATACAGATTGATAAGTAATACGTGAAGGCAATGGGAAAATATAACAAATTTTTTTTACAAGTATTCGATGTAAATTCCTATATAGTTTCACGTGTAATGTCAATTCGATATGTAAATTCCTGCCAAACAGGTTGTAAAGTGTCAGTGGTAATGTATTGTGCAGGAACAGAAATCCATTGTTTAAGTTTACATAACTTTGTGGGTAACGATGGCACATGCACTTTATTCTTTGCAAACCCCCAAAGGAAGAAATTGCATGGGGCCATATCAAGTGACTTAGGCTGCCAGCTGTGTCACACCAAGTCATCTGGGAGGTAATTCTGTGAAAGCATATAAAACAGCTTTCGTGAAATAGCTTCACGAAGAACACATGAGGGTCACCCTTGTTCGGAATATAAGACTTCTACAGTTTTCCTTTGTATTCATGTATTACTAATCATTCTGCGTCGTTTATTTTTGAAAATGCGGAGTTTTGAAATCGGATGAATCATCTTGAATTACCCTGTATAATTTCTTAAAAATATATAATTGAAATATTTTTGCCTCATAATTGTTTTGCTCTTAAAAATTAATTTTGCATTATTACTAACATTATTTTTTTGTATGTTTTCACTCATAAAACAATGTTTAAATAGAACCAAAGTGATTTTCTCGAAACTCATTTTGTACTTCTTAATATTTAAATAATTTGTCGTTTTCTGTTCGAAAAGTTTTCCAAAGTAACTTTTCAGCTATTTTCAACCGTCTTCGAGTTTTTCATTTAACTCACAATCGCCTCTCATTGGTTTATAAAACAACATAAATGAAACATTAAACTCTCAGACATTTCCTTCGAGCTATTAATGATTATATTTTAAATCGTTATGTGTGAGTTTCAAAGGAATCAACATTCATTGGAAATAATGCCAATAGAATACACTGTTTGTTGCATTCTAAGCTTTTGCTAGCTTTATACATCTGGTAATATTTCGGCTGCTGGTGATGTGTTCTTTGCCGCATCGGGGGATGATAGTTGACTTTGAGTGCCGTTTCGAACCTTCGATCGCTGAGTCCGCAGAAAACTTGTCTGGTCGTTTTTTGCAGTGCTCATATCAACTGGATCTAAAGGGATTCCCATTCTTGTTAGTAATTAAGGCGTTTTAACTTCTTGTTGAAGAGAGTTGTAGCACACTCCACCTCCAGTATCAATCGTGCTGACACGAAAAGGAGAATTCTGAATGATATTTGTGGAAAGGGCTTTTTTTTTTTCACGTTCCGTACCATTTATGCAATTAATATTTATCCCCTTCCTGATGAATTGAGTTTCGTTTTGACGTCATCGACTGTCTCTAGTTGAGTGGCGAGTCTATTTGATACGTGCGCCGTAGCCGGTATATCACTAGTTGTGATTGATGTGCGATTATTTTAGATAGAACACAGAGGCAAGCATTTTGCATCAGGACGCGTATGCAAGACGGGGGATGACAGTTGATCCTGAGTGCCAGCGGTGTTTCTTATCCTCGATCATAGGGCCTGAAGAAAACTTGTTCGGTTGCAATGCTCTTATTAACAAAACCAAAATGAGGATCCCCTTTGGTTTAGTTAATAAGAGCACCTGGTCGTTTAAACTTCTGACGTTTTCTCACCCGGACGCTTTAACTTCTGACGCTATTGTTGAAGAGAGCCGCCGCAATACTACTCTCTAGAACCAAAAAAAAAAAAAAAAAAAAACGATGTACCAAGTAGGAATTGCTCGATTGTAATGAAATTTCGTATGCAAAGACACTTGGACCGCACATACAAATGATTAAAATTTGGTTTCCTATGAATGAATAGCGAGAGCTACAGCTCACCGAACTGTGCACTCAGCGGGTGTATATAAGAAGCGATTCTCAATCTGATGGTCAAATTGTCTGTTGCATTGCGATTTAGTATACCTTTCAACGACTGAAAAAAAAATGCCTCGCCGCAGGATTCGAGCTCATTACGATCAACTGCCAGAGTTTGAAAGAGGTCGTATCATTGGATTGAAAGAGGCAGGTTGGGCAAATCGGAGAATCGCTCGTCATATGAGTCGAAGCGATGCGGTGATTAGAAGATGCTGGCAAGAATAAGTGGACAATGACAGATTTCAGCGTCCTGAGAGTAGCGGTCGACCTAGGACCACAGCAGATCGGGGGAACAGAGTGATTGTCAGATCAGCTGTCACAGTGCCTGATTCATCATAATCAACCACCAGACGTACGACCGGCACACGAGTATCCACCATGACCATTCCAAGACGACTGATAGGGAGAAATCTACAATCGTACCGACCGCTACACCACTTTCCACTCACGCCTGCACACTGTCGAGCCAGATTACAGTGGTGCTTCGCTCGATCAGGTTGGAATGATGCTGACAGGGGACGAATAGTATTTAGCGACGAATTCCGCTCCCAACTGTGTCCTGGCGATAATCGAAGGAGTGTCTGGAGACGCCAAGGGCCACGTGCCAATCCTGCTTTCATTATTGCACTCATTATAGGTCCTCAACCAAGAGTTTTGCTCTGGAGTGCCATTTCCCTTAATAGCCGGACTCCTTTAGTCGTCATTAGAGGCACATTTACAGCACAGCGGTACGTCGACGACATTCTGAAACCTGTTTTGCTACCGTTCCTTTTGCAGTACCCTGGTCTTATTTTTCAGCAAGATAATGCCAGACAACATACGACATGTGTTGCTATGAACTATCTTGCAGCTTGTCAAACACTTCCTTGGCCAGCCAGATCTCTCTCCAATCGAGTATGTCTGAGATATACTCGATTAGAGAGAGGAAGGTGACTGCTTCAGACAGGGAATGTCGATGGCCTAGCCCGACAATTGGAGCAAATTTGGCAAAAAGTACCACAGGGAACCATCAGGGAACTTTATCACTCTATGCCACGTCGTGAGGTAATTTGTATACAGGATAGAGGTGGGTCAATACCTTATTGAGCTCGTTACTTTGTAACTCTGAAATAAATTATTCAATTTTTCTGAAATTTTAATCATTTGCCATTCTGTACATAATTTTCCTATCCGGTAATTTTTGTTTCCATCCGACAATTCCTTCTTGGTGCGTCCTTTTTTTCTTTTTTTGTTATAGAGAGTATTATCAAAAATGATTCTGTTTTGAAAGAATAACTTAAAAATTCTATAATAAATCCCTTATTTCCACGAGACTTACTCTATTTATTGTTGTCATTATAATTATCTCGTCGTTACACTCAAAACATAGAAACTTCTGAATAATCTAAATTATGCCGATAGAAATAATGAAAGCAAATGGTTATGCGCTAAAAATAAAATTATTACATTAAATAAAAAAAATTAAAACAAACGATAAATTAAATACATCTTAATCTAAATGTTGTTATATTATTGCCATGAAATTAAAACATAAAATAAAACTTTACATTTTGATCTATTTTCTGCACTACTCATTTTTAAAGAAGTAAAAAGCTGAAAATATTCAAAATTGTTTGAATATACCTAAGAACATCTAACTGGAAAATCGCCCAGGAATTTTTCATGACAAAAAAACAGCCATGGCAACTAAAAAAATTCCTTTCTTGATCAAAAACTAGTAACTCAAAAAAAAAAAAAAACACCCTGGGAACTTCTATTCAACCATACTAGCTCTAAACTCATATTAACATTATTAAAATGATTCCAGACACTCCACACACATTATATATAACGATCTTGAATTAAAATTCCAATTTATCTTTGAGTTCGAAGACATTGCAGATAGTGAAATTCATTACGTCTGATATTGCAATCTCTTTCGATCCACTTGTGCAGGGGCGGTAATGATAATTCACACCTGAAGTCATTATCCACTCTATCTAGAACTTGTTAATAGAATATTTCCCCCTTTTTTTGCACATCGCGAAACAAATACTTGACAAATGATTAACAGTGTCTCGGTAATGTGTTTGCAACTGCTATTATGCGTGATTGAATTATTACTGCTGAGTATTTCGAGCTTGCTGATTAATGCGAAATTCAGACCTCGACGAACGGATGATCTGTTTTTAAGCGGACTGTGTATAATAGATAGGGATTGTGATTTATTAGTCTAAAAGGCAAAGAACATTGTTGTAATAGAGGATGGAATATGCAGCGAGTCGTTTACAAATGGAATAAAATAAAATAAAATAAAAGTGATTAGTATCAAGATATAGACATTGGTACCAGGAAGAACAAGAAAATGGAAGATAATAAACAAAATATAGCTATGTTGCACAAACGATGAGAATTCAATAAAATGGCCACCAAAATTGATTTTTTTTTAATTGATTGCTTATCAATATCGTACTTAGTACGTTACTCGAGGCCTTATTGCCAAAACGAGAGCTGTTGGCAACAAGGCCTCGTAATTCTGAGTCTCGGTCAAGTTGCAACGGTAGTCTCTCGTTATATCCCTTCAACTAACCTCTGGGCTTTAATATGACATTATTTGATTTGAGACCCGCTTGGGAATGAACTGTGACTTATGTAAATTAGATTAGAAACATTAAAGTGTTGTGAATGAGACTGATGTGATAACATTTATAAACTGGGGAGAGTTTAATTGGAAGTTGCGTCGTTATAGAGAGTGAAAGATTGGAAGGTTAGAACGCCGATGATAGACGTGTGTCTAGCAACGTCGTGTATGTAAGCTATTTAAAAGAAATATATTAAATGATTTAATGTTAGGGTAGAATATCACCTATGAAAGGGTAAGTAGGATCCAGCTCACAAGTTTAGCACTGACTCGGATTAGATTAGGCAGTGTCAGATAAATAATAATTTATAACATTAATCTTCAGATTTGGACGCATTCCACAAACAAACAAAAAAATCAAAAAATTGAATTTTGAATATTCGAAGATCCAAATAAAACCAACTTGATTTCTTCATGGTCTAACTATTGACTGAACTTTATTGACTAATGAAGGCCCAATTAAATGAGAAAAGTCAAACCGGGGAGCAACAATATGCCAGCCTCAGTCTAGCTGCAAGTGCAACTGCACTCTGTGAGAGGTTTGAGTGAATAGTGATGCCCCTACGTCCAGCCACAAAACGTCGCTATTATTGTTCAGTGCTGCCAATGCAGCGACCCAGCTATTATGTACCATTAAAATGAAGTATAGTTATGTCTATAATTTACCGAATTGGCTGAACAATTTGAGACTTTAATTAACTATTTACCGGTAATCGACTTAAGCTATGGTTTCCTAGAAAAGCGGAACCGTTATCTGGTGACCGCAATATCGCGGTGGATGGCGTCACTAAAACGTTGTTTGTGTAAGCCCTATGGCGTTTTTCCAAAAGAGCTTTGAATGCGAGAAACCTATGCTACTGATTCGCTTTTGTGATGTAATATACTTTAATATTACTACCACTAGATAACGGTATAGGTTTTTTGGAATACCTTAGTTTTACCGGTATTATGATGCTTAATTAACATTCGGTGGTGGTTTTCCTTTAATTTGTTTACTCTTTCGTAGAAAGAGTATCGCTCCTTGCGATGAATATCATGGGATTATGTTGTTCGCAGTGACATTTTCTGTTATATAACATTACTTCATTTACCGCCTTTTTGCATATCAAGTGGATTATTTTATCTTTCACGTTTCAACAAAAACATTAAGATTTCCATTTTTCTGTTAAATTCCAATGCTCGCTAGCCCTTTTTTCATTTAGTTTTACTACCCCTGGTTACCATATAGACACACTTAACGCAAGGGATTGAATTAGATGAGTCATATTTAACATAAAATAATAAAAATAAATGTGTTTTTTTTTCGTGAATCTTTCTTTGTCTGACACAGAATAACTGCCCACATTAATGAGCGTAACCCAAATATATTTATTCTTCTTGTTCGGAATATTTGGCACAACAATCAAGGCAGTAGTAGACTAAAGATGTTATTTTATGATCGTCTGTTAAAAACGTTTTCTACTATTGGTGAGGAATTCAACAAGACTGTTGCCAGTTTGACATCGGGCTTTATCGCGATTCAATTAACTCTTTGGATTTCAATCTAATTGTATTTGTACTCGAGATTCCTCCCAATGAAATGAAATGGAATTTTAGTTGATTGGATTGAAATTGTGAATACATCAGATAAAGTGCATTGATAAACAACGAAGAATTGAATTACAAGGGAGTTAAAAAGTTTCAGATGGATACAGTGAACTAAAATAACTAGCAGTACTTAACCTAAAGAGTTTTTGGATCATAGTTGAGAAAATTCGAATTTGAGTTTCGGACTCGAACCCTCAACTCTAGTTATTCTACTTTCTTAAGCCCCAGGAAATTAGTAAGGGATATATTTAATTACGTAAACCAGTGCATCAGGTTGTTTTCCTCATTTTGCATCAAGTTGTCACCATCGACGAGACCTGGACTCACCAATATTTGCAGGAAACAAAAAAAAAAAAAAAACAGCTGTATCCGGTGAATCTGCTCCAAACAAGGCGAAGACAGTCTCGCCGACGACAATTTTTTGGGATGTAATGGGCGTCAAAGGAGAATTCTTAGAAAAAGGGAAAATAATCAAGGGACAATACTGCAAAGAGTTACACCACTTCCATTCCTAACACGGTTTCTTTTTGAACCACCTTTTTAATTTTTTTTAATTAGAATTTCAGCATGTTTAAAAATACAAACTCAACTCAAATAACTTCAAGTCACTTTATCAACAGTACTAAATATTGCATACTCGTGTGATATCAAAGTTTTTCTACTATTTGGGTAAATTTAGTAATTTTTTTAAAAAATTGATTTCTCAAATTATACATATGTGAAGCTATGTTTTATCTTTGGGTTTAAGATGGTTCTACAAAAGGCATTCTATAAAAACTGAGAGCTATATTTTTTTTTACGAAGTGGCAATACCATAAAATTAAAAAAATAAAAGTTCAGGCATTTTTTTTTCAAATTAATTAACTGAACGCTTATAAATATTCTTAACGAAGCAGACTATTTTATTTTCATTGTTTCGGGTTTGCTTAAAGCATTGTTTTATTTGCCCTACAGAAATGGAGGTGAGTGATTCAGAGTCAAAAAGCGAAATGTGTTGAGCCATAAAATTTTGCTATCGTTTGGCAAAGCAGCTCCAGAAACACTTAAAGTAATGAAAAAAGCTTACAATGACAAATATTTTGGTGAGTCAACGATTTTTAGATGGCATGGTAATTTCAATAAAGGACGCATTTCGGCAGAACTGGTTCCTAATCCTAGCCGACCAGAAAGTTTTGTGAATGATCGAAATATTAACACTGTATGGGCACTGTTGCAAGAAAATCAATGAATATCATGTGAGGAGATAGCAGCATCAACTAACATTTCGAAGACGTTGATATTTCGCATTATACGCAACTATTTATATCTTCGCCATGTTTGTTCCACATGGGTCTCTCATCACCCTACTAAAGAACAAATGCAAACGAGTTTTCACCAATGTTGTGAGTGGAAACAGATGCTTCAAAATGGTCCGAATTTTCTACAGACTGTAATAACAAGTGATGAAATTTAGGTGTATCATTTTGATCCTCTTACCACGTCCGCAACAAGTGTATGAAAACACCCTGATTTTCCGTCTCCAAAAAATATCCGACAAACCAAATTTATTGGAAAGGCCATGATGATTACTTTCTTTGATCATAATGGTGTAGTTTTTAAGCATATTGTGACTGCAAAAACTATTGAATGGTGAGTATTATGTTTCAGTTTTGAAAATTTTGTGACAACACATATTAAGAAATCGTCATGAACTAATTGGGAATTGGGACATTACATCACTATAATGCCCCCCCCCACATGTCGCTACTTCTGCAATATCTTAGTAAATGCACAATATTAAAATCATACCACATCCCCTCTACAGTCCAGGTCTCGCACCATGCGATTTCTGGCCGTTTCCGATGTTGAAGGAGAAGCTTCGTAGAAGAAAATTTAATACAGATTCAGATTTTATTATAGCAGTGCAGGGCTCTTTGAAGCAGCTCCCACAAAAAAGCTTCTCTACTTGTTTTGAAAAGTGGGTTGAACGATGGGACCGTTGCATATCATCTGAGAGAAGGTATTTTGAAAAAGAATGATTTATTTTTTTTTACTGTAAACATATTTCTTGATTTTTAATGATTTTACACTCAGTTTTTATGGAACGCCTTTGTAGTTTTCATTATATTATTGCAGTAAAATCCCAGCAATATCTCCCTCCTCCAACAAAAGGTTGATAAGGGTCAATTGCCTCCTCCAACCATGACCACTGGCAATTTTTTTTATTATGAGCTCCTCGGAAGGATTCTGAACACTTTACAGGTGTAGGTTTTATCGTGCTAATTTTTTTTTCTCCTCCTATCGTTTGTATAAGTGACGTATCTTTTGAAAATTCACATAGATATATCATACAAGAGATTATGGGCCGAACGTATCGACCATGAAGGCACATATGAGACGTTTACTGAATCGGTTACTTATATTTTTTTAACATGTAAAATGTTTCAATTGAAATGATTCTTTCCTTTTCACATTTGAAGTATACGATTTATTATGGTTGAAATCACAAATAAATTAAATTTTTAAGGTAAAAGCTTGAGGGTTGTACAAAAGTGAGTGAGTGACAGTGGAGTTTTATGGCGCAAGGGCCAAAGCAGGGCATGTTGAGCCAAACATTTATTAAAATAAACTAAAAACTATATTATTTTAAAAACATGAGACAAAACACAAGGGGAGGAACAAGGTTAAAGGTTAAAAATTCTAATATGATTTAAAAAGCCAATTTGTTTTATAAGTGCAAATAAGTTACGGTGGGAGTTTTCCCCCACCAAGTCAAATAGATTTAAAACTGAATCAAAGAAAACGCGTCGATGATGATCAAAAACTGGAAAGTCAATTAAAATGTGATGAATTGTGTATGAATTCAGGAAGGACATTTGGCGGCACCCTCCCCTATCAAAAGATGTCTATGGGTATATCGAGTATATCCAATGGGAAGGCTAGTCAATTTGACATCCGCTCTTCGCATTGGAGGCACAGGCCATTCTCCAATGATAGGTTTCACCGAGTGTAGTTTGTTATTGTATTACTGGGTGCTTCCAACTATTAAACTGCAAAGAAATTTTTTTAATTGATTCAGGAGCTAGTTTTGATTGCTCCCGCGTCGAGTTGTCACCATTATTGAGACCTGGATTCATCTTTATACCGCGGAAATCAATTATCAACCAAAACAATTAGTTGTGTCAAGTGAATCTATTCCAAAGATGGTCTCATAGACTGGAAAAGCTATGGCGATGCTTTTTTGGAATGAAAGAAGCAAGTGATGGTGGAGTTTAATGGTGCAAGAGCCAAATATGACTATGCTGCGCCAAAAAAAAGTGTAAGTATGATCTAGACATTTCAAAAATTGGAAGGAAAAAAACAAATGGGGCTGACAAAATAGAGAAGGTTCGTCATGGTATGCCGAGTACGTGTCAGCCGACTTATAACAAACTGTAAAACTGTAAACTCCAAGGGAAAAGAAAAAGATATGTAAGGGACCTTGGGGTCGTAATTTCTTTACTTAGCTAAGAAGGTAAGCCCATGAAGGTAAACGAGTGAAGGAAATTTGAGGTTTAGCCCCACAAATGAATATACTGCTTACTCATGCTCCATACCAATGGACTTGGAAGAAAAAGGAAACACAATCAATGGGACAATTCTACAGAGACTTTCTCATTCCCATATTCTCTTTCTTCCATTTCACATTCTTAATACGGGAACTTTTTTAACGTTCCTATTATACTATAAGTGTGAAATCATCAGAATATATTTTGTCTATTTTTTAAAGTTTTTTTTTTTTTTTTTTTTCTTTCCAAATGGATTTAGATCTATTTAAACTACAAACTGTTTATCTAAGACCACAGTTTTGTTGGATCATATTCAAAGGCATACCTTATCAACTGGCACAGAAAGAATATTTTTTTCAAACAATTCTTTTCTTTCGATAAGGATGAATTCATATACTACCGTTTTTAGCTCTCTCCTCCTAAGAAATACGTAACACTTATGTATCGACCACTTTTTGGTTTAAGACTGTAGTATTCTTTAATGTCAATTATCATCATAAATCTTATACAGGAATACGAAAAATAAAAAAATATTTTGCTAGTATGCATTGTCACTCCTTTTTATATATCTGTTCAAAATTATAAGGGTTCAAAAAACCCTTTCTTATATTCTGTTCAGTTGTTAACGGTTGAGGTAGCTTAGTGGTCATGGAAAAGGACTCGCAGCTGGCGGTTTTCGCCAAGGTTGGAGCCCTGATGCCACAAAAGACCCACCGTGCAACCGGGGATGATGCACATTAAATTTGTTGTAGTTCAAAGTCCTCCCGATGGCGTGGTGTGGAAGTTAGGAGAAGTGGTGCCAACTCAGGTATCGCCCTTGTTATTTAACCAAGGTTCCAAATTACGAAGTACGTCACCAATAGCCATCGTGTTACTTCTAGAGCGACGTTAATAAAACAAACAAACCAATCTAATTGTTAACAATCCAAATGTTAAATATTTCAGAACTCTAACACCAGTAGTGAGATAATTATCCTTTATTGCCTTGATTTTCTTTAATTTCTCAAAAACTGCTATAAAATATTTGGGATCAAAAAGTACTGTGTAAAAAATTCAAAACGGAAAGTGCTTTTACCAGATTGGCAATGAATTAAATAATTTCATTAAACTTAAAATTCATTAGGCAACAAAAATTAATTATTTTCAAAACATTCAGGTGTATGTAATATATATATATATATATATAATGGTATGTGTTTATTATTAAAATGTAATTTACCTCGATATACTCATTTGTGATATTAATAAAGAAATATAAATGTGTATGAATATCTCGATTTAATTTAATTCAACGGCAAAGAAATTCTGTTTCAAACAAATACTTTTCATTCCTAAGTTAAGGGTAGAATTCAGTACCGAAGACATGCTAATCGATTTTAGGTAAGGCTTTTGTTTAGTCGTTAGAATTTAATTTAACTCGCGGTAAACAGTTCCAGTGTTGATAAAAGTGAAATGCAAAATAGTAAGTGGAACTTCACACTTTCCCTCCGGTTCGATTTTAAAATAGTTTACTGATTCTCCGGTGTTAGATTACAGAGATGTTTGTTGACAGATCAGCGCTCCCAATTGAAACTGATACGATTAGAATTGAAAAATGAACTTCTCAAACTGTCCGCCAGAGTTGTAATATAATCCGAAACTCGTGAATTAATAAAACTATCCATTTTCAAATCGTTTGCAGATAAAAAAATGTTCGAAAAATTTGTTTGCGGAATATAAATGCATTTTCATTTAATTCACAGAGTATAAATCAAGGTAATTGTTTGAGGTTTTAAAAACTTTTTTTTCTCTTTCTGCCATATTAATTTGTGTGTAGGGTTAATAACGTTGAATAATTTAAGAATTCTTTTTCATATCGTGTGTTGCGGAATGAAATTCGACATATTACTTCGTTTATAATACAAAGAAATTGATATTAATTTTCATTTCCATTGTTCATTTTATATAAATATTTAAAATCTATATCTGGGATGCCAAAAAAAGTTCTTTTTATTATTTTAAAATGCATTTTTCCTTAGAAAATGCTTCTTAAATTCTTTTCTCTGAAAATACATTATATAACCGAATTTATCATAAAACATAATCTCATAAACAATACTTTTCGATAAAAAGAATATTTCATTTATGATTAATTTTTTTCTATTTGAAACCTATGTATTCATATATTAATTTTTCACTATTTCTCAGTTGACTGTAATATAAGTACGCTAACTTTGTTTTTGTAACTTAGGTAATAAATTTGTTGGATAATAAAAACCGATGATATAATTCATGTAAAATAGAAAAAGTGGAATCTACATATTTAATTTTTTGAACAATTTTTCAATCTAAAACAGTGCTCGGATTTCTTGTGATTTGTATTATTTATTTCTTGCAAAGCATTTTTTTTTAAATTTACTGGACAACAGAATTTAACAGATTCATTAGGAATAGTATCTATCGTAAATAGTTTTGAAATCCAAATTTTTGTCCCTGTGGTGAATTAGACAAGAGGAGAAACGAATGATTACATAAAGTTTTAAAAAACGTTTTCTAAGGTTTGAAAGTAAAATTATTATTATGACAAAATGCAAGGCAGTTGGATGGTTTGAATAAAATTTATTTTTGAGCTGCTTTTTGAATTTTTCTTGAAGCTACATATCGGGCTATTGGCGAAGGCCTTCATAATTCTAAGCTATGGTCGAGTAATACCTAAGGTATAACTTGAATGAAATAAAAATAAATTGGGAAAACGCATTTTTTGAAAACATGCATAGAATAATTTAACTTTGAATGCGTTCCGGTTGCTTATTTCCGCCCGACTTAAACGCTCGCTAAACACAGCCTTGCAATTTTGAGCTAAGGTCGAATGACAGGTCAGTATATCAGTCGGCACCCTATTCTGCATACCTACGCATGCATTGAATCCAAAACGATTCAGCCCAAAGAAAAATTATGCTCTCATCGTCAAAAAAAAAAAAAAAAAAAAAGTTGCACCTAGTAGGAATAATCAGATTGAAATGATATTTGAAAGTAAATTAGTTGTCATTGACTAACAAGGAATGATTAAAAACCGAATGCGTGTTTGACCAAAAATTTATAGGTCAAAATACAAAATCATTACAAGTATCTAGTTCTAATGCGTTCTGATACACGTCGTAGAATCTTGCAAATTTTGTGGTTGCGGAGGAAGTCTTAACAAAACGGCTAATAGCAACCCCATAAGTTTTCCGTAGGCTACAGGCTCTGACGATGCTGCGGGACACAGCATAGTGTCAGTGGCTGCGAGGCAAGCTCTTGAGTTGGTATGCGGTATGAACTCGAGTGTTGTCTTGTTAAGATAAAGGATTGGAAAGTGCATTCACAAAAGGAATGGCCATCGGTCGCAGAACCTCAGTAACATATATATATTTGGGCCGTCCAAGTGGTTCTGATAAGACCAAAGGTGATCGGGCATTGTATCAAGTCGCTCCCAAATTACACCCAACTGTTCATGATGTGTAACGAGTGACAACAAATCGTCCATCGTGAAACTGACCGCATTGCTTTTATACATGAGTGCGGTTATCGTCTTTACCAAGACAAAATTGAGACTCATCGCTAAAGATTCCTGCTGCTGTTCTGCATGGTTATATAATGCTCTTTTGCGCGTGCCACCATTGCAGTCTCTGACAGTGTTGGTGTCGTGTTAGGGACAATCCCTGTAATGGTCTCCTTCCAAGCAATCCGAAGCAGACAGCCCTCTGCTAATACTGACTGTTACAGGATGATGCAGAGAGGACACCATTGTTCGCATAATGTCCGGAATTGTGGCAGTTCGTGTGCTTCGGGCTTGCCGGATAATTCTTTGATCTTGCCTACTTGTAGTCCTGGGTAGCTCTCCCTGAGACTATTTGTCGTCAGCGATAATTTCCTTGTCCCCTTATCCTCCAACAGCTGGAAAGTGTAACATCTGCGTCATCAATATGACTCAAAATGCGATGGAATGACCATTCGGGTTCTTGCAGTTCTACAATACGACGCTTTTCATGAGTCCTATTGTTCAAATGGTTGCCATTTTCTTCTCAAAAGTGTTAAAAAAAAATCAAAGTGATAAATTAAACCCAAACACACCAGTTAAAGTCAAAATTATGCGTTTTAGGAGCATCTCTTGAAGGATCCTGAGTGGTGTGGTAAGTCACACGTTTGTTGACATCATTTGAGATGGAGCGGCTGACATTTTAATCATCTGTATACCAAACAGAGACTAAATAATTTTTTAATTTGAATTTATGTACCTTTTGGTGCCACGCTTTTTTTCCCATGAATGTATTTATATTTTTTCCATAGCGATTACTCAGTTTCTTCAAAATAAACATTTCAGTTGGAATTATTTTAAAAATGAAATTATAAAGGCAATTTCAATTTAAAGTGATCAGGGGGAAATTCAAATATTTTTTTTATTCATGATTAGTAGAAACAAACTTCATTATAATAACGGGAAAACATGATAATGATTTTTTTTCCAAGAGAAGAGGTTTGTTAAAAATCATTTTATCGCATCTGATTTTGGCATCATAGACTTTAATCTTGACCAAAATTATTTGCCTTAATTTTTAATGCATTTTTTTAAAAATCTGATCAGACAGTCTGTAATTTGATATTTACACTGATTTTTGCTTATTAATTAATTTTTCTTAAACTTTAATGCATTATTTTGAAATTAAAATGAATTACGAAGTTGGAGAGAAAAATAACTCAATTAGATAGAATAACTTAATAATTTCAGGTACTCTAACGGTAAGAAAAGTTGTAGTAATTTTTTACAGCCACTATACTTTTATTGTCTTCGCGAAAGCTAAAGACAAAATTCAAAAACTGGAAATACTTCTTTAGATAGAAAAATATTCAAATAGAATACTCAAAATAAATATCTTAATCTAACTTCATTAATAAGTAGAGAGTAGTATTTTTATATATGATATAAGATAGGAATTCGACTCGAAACGCCATGTTTCTCTCTCTCACCTCCTCAATTAACGAATTTATTTCACTGCGGGAAAAACGTATAAAATCAATTAAAGAAATGAACAATTATAAAATTAATAATAAAGTAATTTTTGTATACCTGATGTATGAAAAGGAATATTCTTATGGCTCTAGTAGGGTGTGAGAGGTATTTTAACATTGCTATGAGGCAACTTATGAGGTTAATTGAAACATAATCCTCTGTGGCCGTAACTTATTATTTTTTTACTTGATTTCTAAGGTATCGTTTGGTGCGTTGAGAACTATAAAAGATTGCGATATACATGAAGATGAGGTTAAAACAACGAGGCGGGCTTTCACCTCTTCCCCAAGATGAAAAACCTCTCTTTTGCTCCGACGATGAGGTGAAAGCTGCTGTTAAAATCTGATGTGGATAACAACCACCGGAATTCTACCCCGAAGGCGAATAATACTTTTGGCATAAGTGCGTGAGGAGATAGAGAGACTATGTCAAAAAGTAAATATTATGTTACGTTGAAGATACACATAACTTTCATAGAATTGAGTAAATAGAGTAAAAAATAAAAGAGGTTATGGCCACGGAGGCGTTACTTTTTAATAAAGCCTCACACTATACGTTATTCCAGACTTACCAAAAAGAAGAAAAGTCCGGTGCTATGTGACATGTGAGAAACCAAAACTCTTCTCGTAGTAGTCGAGTAATATTAATTTGTTAGAATTAATAATTTTTTTTTCTTTCTGTATGGAATACATGCTATAATTTTTGAGAGCGCGTCTAATACATTTTAATGCAAAGGTAAAAAAAGGTCAAATGTTTTTAAAGGTAAAAAGAGAATATTTATTGAACGTTTCTAAATTTTCAAAGCAATAAACTCGTATATGTGTCACAAAGCTATACGAAATTATATTGATTAGCTTTTAATACAAATTAGAATTATTAATTTTCAAAGTTTAAAAGATTTCGAATGGAAAATTTTTTCAAAAAAAATCTCCAAAATTCAAAACATTTTTTTTTTCTTCAAAAAAATAATCAACAATATTGCAAATCTCCTTCTACATTTCTATCCACTGATTGTTCCATGACTGTTCATTAATTAAATAGTCACTAATAAACTCATACCAGACAGTAAATCAAATTGAGTTTATTTTAATCGAAAAGTAATCAAAACACCAGATGTTTGAAATCACACCTGTGAAGTAATCCATGCACACGTCCGAATCTAAAGATTAGTATTATAAGTATTGCTGAACTGTTACGGATTAATTAGGTCCGAGTCCGCGGTAGTATTTGGAATGAGGGTCCAACCCACTAATTATCTGCAGACCCTCCCTAACCCTGATTCTAAGTCTCTGTACTCCTATCAGCGTACATACGATTCTTCGTTGATAACTTCCGTTCACTCTCTTTCTCTGCCACCTCAAAGCCGACGTTATTTTCTTCGAGTAGTGGGCTCGAGCCCTGATGACCCTCTGTATAGCATGTTAAATCTGGTCAGGACCCAAGTCCTCCCGTCGGCATGATGTGAAAGTTTTGAGAGGGATGTGCCAGCTCAGGCAGTGTTACTAGCACGAGGTTCAAAATTACAAGGTCCGTGCTGCTCCTCAGTGCAACGTTAGTAAAACAATCGCAACATTTCATAACTTCAATGTCATCTACAGAAGTCACGTTTCTATTTATTGGGAGAAATTCTGAATCCAAACAGAACTAGAAAGTAATATATGGAGTTAATTGAAGGGAAAATCGCGGAAGAGCCTAATGACACACTCATATTTTATATGACCCCATGTGAACCAAGTTTCAACTTATTTAAACTAAAACTCCGGGAGGTATCGGGTCTGAAATAAGGTGAGACAGGTTATGAAATGAAGCATAGGAAAATGCCTCTTAAAATTTAAAACAGAAATTAAAGACATCGTCATTACTTTGAGGCTTTAACATTCTCCCGATTTAAATGTTACACCTTCTGCATTTTCATTTGTGACCATTTCTTTATTCTTTGTTACTCCATAACAGCTGTTATCGTCACTACCTTCCTGGACAACAATGTTAAAATTAAATCTAGAGTTCAAGTCCTGATTTCACTGAAGATCCATCAGGCGGAATAATGGAGGTCAGGGTAGTCGAAAGGTCATGGTCGCGAGCTCATGGTTTCAGTTTGGATGTCACTAAAGACCGTAGTTCAGCGAGCTGATGCATGTTAAATCTGTTGAGAATCAATGACCTCGCGTGGAATGGAAGTTAATGAGAGAGGGATGCCAGATCACTTGACTGATGTTAAAATTAAGAGGTCCGTCGCCAATAGTCCTAGAGCTGTTACTAAGTGTAATGCGACGTTTATAAACAATCAATCAATCAGCGGAATAATAGGAACTTGTATACTTAAAAGGGATCGGAACCTGAATGTAAATCTCCCTCTAGGTATGGTGTGATAATTAGGAGAGAAAGGTACCAGCTCCATGTTGTCCTCGTCACATAGCCAGTGGCGTACCCAGGGAAGGATAGGCGGGGTGCAAAGGGACACAGGCAACTTCCAAGACTTTTTCTCGAAATTGAAATATTTCAGTATAATTCTTTTATTAGATTCTATTACATAGGTGTTTGAAATTTTAAAGTTAGAACATTTTTTTTCTCGTCGTGATTAAATTTGTTTCATCACGAAGAGAAAGAAGTATTCCAAATGAGCCGATTCCTGAGAAAAGAATAGAAAAATCTTTGCTGTCTTTAAACGGGTGCCTTTGGGTCAGTGTTTGCAGATTAAGAGAGGAAAATGGATGCATCCCTATTGAAAATGCTCCTCCCAGAAATACAAATTTCATTTTGTGGTATCTTAATTATTTTTATTAAATAACCTTCATTTTAGTAATTTTTATTACCTAATAAAATCATATCAGTTCTTGAATTTTTTAAATTGGTGGAATAAGACTGATATAGCGTAATATTTACTTTTTACCAAGTGGTAATTCTAAACTATAAAATTGCTTCTTTCATGGTGCTGACGATATGCATCCCCCAAATTTATTTCTGGGTACACCATTGCACTTAACTATTCAAAATTTTGAGATCCATTGTCTATAGTCCTTGTGTAGCTTCTGGGACAATGTTAATTCAATCATTCCAAGATTTTCCTTCTCCTGTTGTTAAAATGTTATTTCATGAGAGTGAACAGAAAACAAATGCTCCATTAAGCCAGTCACTTCCGGTTTATAAATAATACGCATATAAAGAAGCTAGAAACGAAATGCAAACCAAGTTTTGATAGAGAAAAGCTATTTTTCTTTTCTTACAAGAAAAATGCAAAAACTGTGATTAGATACTTTACCAAAAGATGGTGAAATTTAGGTATTGGTTAAAATTAGAAATCTTCAAACAAACTTTGGAAGAATCAAGCTATGAATTTTCGCAATTGATCAATGAATTGTAGGAAAAAATTGCTTCTAGGGTTGGGAAAAATGACGTTTTATTCATGAGTTAAATTTAGTTTAACGTATATTTGACGATGATACGTTCGTATATATTCACTAACAACAAATATTTGTGATATTCCAACATTTATTGAAGTAATGGTATAATCAATATTATTTATAAATTTGAAAAGCCTTAAAAAAAATTCCTTTTCAGTGTTCTTTTGCCTGTTTAAAGGAAAGAAAAAAAGAAACCGTCAATTCTTTGAAATTGTTTTTGCAACGTACGAGCATAAAAAATGCAAGTTAAACACATAATTTAATTTAATAATGTTAATCCTAAATACCTTTTGGAAGCCAATTATGAACACAAATATACTGATAACACTATTTATTATTATTTATTCTAATAGTTTCAAAAAATCTATATGTATATTGAATTTCTACTGTACACTCTTTACTTGCGAAAATAAGATTGCAAATATTTCATATTTATGCATGTATAAAACTTTTCTGTGATTCAGGGCGAATAATAAATTATTCATTTTAGGTATCAAAAATTAATAAATAATTAATCAACCGCCTAAAGTGTTTTTCTGAAGTAAAACTAGATTTACCGTGATCGGAAAAAAAGCACGATTAAAATTTTTCTTAACCACTTATTTATCACAATGCGCCGCGCTTATTGAAATCGTTCAACTGAAAGTTATGATTAAAAATTTAAAAATCCGTAGCGCCATCTGTGATTTGATAACATAACTATTCATTTTTCCATAACAAATTCTCCTCTTTTTACCGCGCTTTTTGGAACTGACTCATCAAGTTTTCATTGACGAAAAGATCACTCACAGCTTCATTCTCTATGTTTTTTTTTTTTTTTTTTTCCTTTTCTGGAAGGTAAATTTTTTTCTGTATTGTTATAAATACTTTATCAAGGAATATTTTTTTTGTAACTTTTTTAAGAAAAATATAATTCGCTTCTTATTTTGGACAGAATACCGTGCTCTCTGAGTATTCCAAAGATATCGCACCGGAACACATTATGTTTAAAGGAAACATGGGAGACTCCAGGAAAATCACTCAACGCATTTAAACAGCAAAAGCGATATACTCGTTAGAAGAATGGACTTCTTTAAATCGGATCTTCGGACCAACGAATTCTTTTTATTTATTTATTTAATTTGAGAAGTGATCAATTGTTTTCACCTTCGTATTTGAAAAAAAAAAAAAAAAAAAATTCTCTGAAAGCTTTTAACTGCTATGAATGTATATAAGAAAAGTGTGCATGTGGGTGGGGGATGAGGTTTCAAAACTTATGTACAAAATCAACATATCATTTTATTTCATTATTTTTTCAAAATCAAGCACGTTTCATTTTATTTCATTTTTTCCCGTTCTCCTATTAACTTGGATTTTCGATATCCCGGATAGACTCTAGTTCCAATTAATCCGACTTAAAGAAGTTTTATTGTATAAATGTGCACAATTTCAAATGCAATTCTAGGAAATAAAGTGTCAAACAAGACAAGTACTGTGCTATAAGAAAATGTACTGCTTTATGTTGATATAGTACATTATTAAAATTAAGTAACTCTGGATTACACTGGTATGAATTAATTTTCTGTGATTTATAAGTCTATGTAAGAAACTCTAAATTACACTGGAAAGGCCGAATTATAGAGGAAGGTTGTTTATCGTCGTCGAACTTTGAAGCAACATGAGGGCTATCGGCGACGAACCTCGTAATTTTGAACCTCTGTGAAGTGATGAGAACGATACCTGAGCTGGCACTTCCCTCTTCAAACATCCACACCATGCCAAAAAGGAGGAGTTGGAACTTCGACTAGATTCAATGTGCATCAGCTCCGCACACGGCAGGTCTTTAGTGGCATTAGGACTCAAACCCACAATTCGACGTAAACAATGGCTGTGAGTCCGCTACCATGACTACTAAGCTACCGCGGTTAACCAGATTTTAGATGGAGTACTGAACTAAGAAATGCGAATAAAATTAGATATTACTATTCAGTTTGGCTCTTGAAGTAAAAGGAGAAAGGAAGTATTACGAAAAAAAGTAATATTTTTTCCTGAGGTATGACTGTGTGATAAACAAAATGGTTTATAATTTTACAGTTATATTAATAATTCTCCATAAAAAAAATGACTATTTCCCAAGATCCCAGAACATATTGTGTCGTATATCTATTTCAAAATGTTTTAGTAAATGATGATGACAGAGATTTCTCTTCTTCTTCTTCTTCTTTTTTTTTTTTTGATAATAAATGTTCCTCTAAAATAATAATTTTTGTAAAATGATGATATGATAGTAACTCGACTTGCTAAACCAGTATTTCGCATTCCTTGAAGAATAAAATTCTAAAATAACTATCAATTCTAGAATAATAACGGAATATTTCTTTAAATTAAAAATAGATTTTATTTAAGAAAATAGTAAAACTTTTACGCAAATATTTTTTTTTGAAATGGGTTAAAATACAGTGGAAAAAGTTACAATATTAAAAAATATATATAAATTTTGAAAAGTAAAAAATATTCAAATATTGAAATAGCTTATTTCATTGCAAAGATATTTAATGAATCACAATTTTGAGCGAAAAATGCAATATATATATATATATATATACAGTGGCACAAACAATTGAGGATACACCTTACTTTTACTTGATAAATCCAACTTTCAATCAAAATAACACCTTAACCAGAAGTGCAAACGAATTTTTATTCTTAGACATAACAAAAGGTTTAATTAACAGTAAAAATAAAGAAAAATCAACGACAAAATTCTAAAATAAAACTTTTTAGAGGCATTTCAAATAAACATAAGCAGATTTTTACCTCAAAAAATTGAGGATACACAAATGAAATTTTTGTTTAACTACCACTTGATTTCTTTTTGCTTGCTACTAAAGTTTGGGAAATTTTATCCTAAACTTTTTCAACTGTTATTTCTGTCTTTTGAAGTTGATTATGAGAATATAAAGCTGTAATTTTAAATGGAATATGGCTCCTTGGAAAGAGACTAGTATTGATGTAAGAAAATTTATATTAAGGTTATTTAAGAAGGGAAAATCTTATCGTGAAATAGCGGAAATTGTCGGTAGAAGTCACTCATGTGTCCAGAAAATCATTGGGAAATTTAAACGCGATGAATTAATTCAAAATAAGAGTGAAAGAGGAAGGAAAAGTATTCTGAGTGATGTAGCTAAAAGGAAAATTTTAAAAGATATCAAGATTAATCCTAAACTGAGTGCAGTCAAACTAGCTGCAGAAACTTCTCGAATAATCTGCAGAAGTGTAAGTGCTGAAACTGTGAGAAATGTGATTAGACATGCTGGATATAGCAGTCGAGTAGCTAGAAAGAAACCTTTCATAAGCTTACAAAATCAGAAAAAGCGTTTGAAGTTTGCAAAAACTCATCAGTTGAAGACAGAAAACTTTTGGAAGAAAGTTATATTTAGTGATGAAAGTAAATTCAACATTTTTGGAAGCGATGGTCGTCACACCGTTTGGAGAAAGCCGAACACCGCTTTGGATCCAAAAAATTTACGTCCTACAGTTAAACATGATGGTGTCTCCGTCATGGTTTGGGGTTGTATGGGTGCAAATGGGATAGGAAAGTTAGTTTTTATAGATGGTATAATGGATCATAAGCTTTATATAGACATACTCCGCAACAATCTTAAAGAAAGTGCACAGAAATTGGGTTTAGATGGAAATTTTATATTTCAGCACGACAACGACCCCAAACACACGGCACGTAATGTCAAAATGTGGTGTCTTTTTCATTGTAAACAGCAATTGCACACACCGCCACAGTCCCCTGACATCAGTGTCATAGAAAATTTGTGGGCCACACTAGAAACAGCGGTCCAAAAACACCAGATTAGAAACAAAGCCCATTTAAAGCAAGTGTTACAAGAAGAATGGGATAAAATATCTCCAGAAACCACTAAAAAATGGGTCGAATCGGTACCAAGACGTTTGGAGGACATTATAAAAGCCAAAGGACATGCAATAAAATACTGAAACTGTCTATGCATGTAATATATCGAAAAAATTTCATTGGTGTATCCTTAATTTTTTGAGGTAAAGATCTGCCTATGTTTACTTCAAATATTTGTGAAACTTTTAATTTTAGATATTTTTTTGTTGATTTTCGTTATTTTTACTGTAAATTAACCCTTTTATTACGTGTAAAAGTAAAAATACGTCTTCTATTCTAGTTAATGTGTTATTTTCATTAAAAGTTGGATTTATCAAGTGAAAGTAAGGTGTATCCTCAATTGTTTGAGCCACTGTATATATATATATATAACAATGATTTTGTGTAATTAAAAGAGAAAATAAATGTAATAATTCCAAAACAAGTACAACGCCCATCCTCAGAAGCTTACCTTTTTTAGATAAATATGGATTTACGATCCCGATGTAAGCGAGTGATTTTTCTCGTCTCTCATGGGAAGGAGAGGGAGGGTTCAGTCTTTCGTAAGTATAAGTGGCGTGTCCCCAAGGTGTCTTAAAATCTTTCTCTGTTTTCGACCCTTTTCCTTGTCAGCCGAGTTTGTCCTTTTCTTCCCTCACTTTTTTGACTGTTTATTAAGGTCGTACTTGAAGGGGACACGAAAGCTGTTGGCGATGGATCTTGTAATTCTGAACCACAGTCAAGTGATGAGGACGACATCTGAGCTGGAATGCAATTATTTAACCCCGCTAACGAAAAAACTTCACGCCTCGACAGATTTAACGAAATCAACCTCGCTAAGCGACAGGTCTCTGATGGAATCGGGACTCGAATCTATGACTCGATGAGAAATGAAGCGGCAACCAGCTCATAACCGTGACCACTTGGCTACCACAGCCGCTTTCTTTCCTCATAGATTAAGTTTATAATAATCATTTACGTGGTATATTTAGGTAGTAAGAATAAACGAGCTTGACGCGCACACACAATGGCCAATTATGGCTCCTGCGCCAATAAAAACAACCAACTGAAACGAGGACAATAACAATAAATAAAAACAAAGACGAAACAATTATCTCCAGTATAATTTAACTTTATCTGTTTTAAATATATAAGTGGGGAAAAAACTGAAAAAGATAAATTTTATCATATCTTCTCCGAGAAAAGTAAAATTCGATTTTAAAACATTCGGAAATATCTGCTAGCTTTCCGAGAAATCTTATACTTTATTTTCCAATAAATAAATATCAGAATCACCAGATACCCCACGAAGCTCGAAGCCCAAATCTAAATTCGAATATTTATCCGGGGAAAAAAACCAATAAGAGTTCTTGTTTTTCAGCAAATGGAAAATAATTGGGCTTATTATGAAAGCATTTTTTTTTCTTTCCTTTTTTTGTAAACAGAAATGCATGCTATTTACTTCATACCCGATATAATTGCCCAACTTTCAGGAAGCAAAATAGCTCGGGGATCTGTTTACAATTAATGTCGGAGGCGGAACAGTAGCTCGTATGATTTAGTCCTCTTGTCAAACGAATGCAATTTAAGGGCTTCCTACATTACGAAACAAGCAATTAAAGCACGGTTCTTCCACCGTCCACGTAGGATTCGTATCAATTTTCAAGCGATGGGGGACGTCCGTGAATTGCTACGTACTCGGAGGGATGATGCATGGTAACAAAAGAGAGATAACTCCAAAGAAATAGAACAGTTAATTGATTAGAGCGTCAATCCCACATTGAGCTATTTCAATTATTGGCAAAGGTACAAATTGGATCACAGTCGTAGTTTTAACAAAGGATTATTCAAAATGATTCATCCGATTTCAAAATACATGAATGCTATATACCAGAGTGATAAGTAATACATATATGTAAAGGAAAAATTTTGAAGTTTTTTTTACAAATATTCGATATAACTTCCTTTAGTTACACGTAATGCCAATTCGATATGTAAATTCTTGCCAAACATGTTGTAAAGTGTCAATCGTGATGGTTGTAAAATAGCACAGAAATCAGTTGTTAATAATAATAATACATAAATTTGCGGTTAACGGTGACGCATACACTTTATCTTTTACAAACTTATGCAAATAAAATCTCCAGTACGCCTTAAAAAATTTACATTTTATGTAGCATTATACACATGTTTTTGCTTCCCTTTAAAGCAAATATTATCTACTTTTAAAAACACAAAAATCACAATTAAAATGGAATTCAAACTACACATGCTCGGTTAGAAAATTCAGTATAAACTAGTTTCAAAAGTAAGAAAAAAATCCATTTTATTATATACACATTCGATTATGTGTGTACATAATTTATACACAGTGGATTATATTACATTTTATAAAAACTTAAGTTGAAATTTCCAGTTTGTTAGCTCCGAATAGAGTATAGTTTTTCCAAAATGAAGGCACGAATTTATTCAAATGTCTTTAATTGGCATGCACTTCATCCATTGATTAATCATAGCTGAAATTGCTGGTGGTAGAGAAGACAGTTTATACACTAAACTATATACAAATGCTAAAATAGTTCTGAATAGAGATTTTTATAAAACCAAAAATATTCCCTGATAGCGCAGTTTTCACAAACTGTGGTCCCATTGAATAAATTTCAGCTCAAATTAATTATTGTGATTCCATACCAATTGGCTTTGTTTATTTCTAGAGGTTTACAACTTTTTTAACATACAGGTTTATTCAAAATGGTTCATCCGATTTAAATATTCCATATTCTCAAAAATATACGATACAGATTGATAAGTAGTATGTGAAGGTAATGGGAAAATATAACAAAATTTTTTACAAGTATTCGATGTAAATTCCTTTAGTTGCACGTGTAATGTCAATTCGATATGTAAATTCCTGCCAAACAGGTTGTAAAGTATCAGTGGTAATGTATTGTGCAGGAACAGCAATTCGTTGTTTAAGTTTACATAAATTTGTGGGTAACGATGGCACATGCACTTTATTCTTTGCAAACCCCCAAAGGATGAAATCGCATGGGGCCGTATCAAGTGACTTAGGCTGCCAGCTGTGTCACACCAAGTCATCTGGGAGGTAATTCCGTGAAAGCATATAAAACAGCTTTCGTGAAATAGCTTCACGAAGAACACACGAGTAATATAACGCTTCCACAGAATTCCTTGGTATTCATGTACTACTTATTATTCTGTGTCCCTTATTTGTGAAAATATGGAATTCTAAAATTGGATGAATTATTTTTTAAAACCCTGTATAATGTATACAGTCATTGAAAATCTTAACACGCGGTAATCGGGGTCTGCGGTTACTAAATCGTGGTAATGTAAACTGCAAGTTACAGTTTTAATATAAATAGAGCTAAAAATAAAAATAAAAAATCAAACTGACATTTGTCAAGATTAGTGCTTTCCTAGCTTATTTCTCCCTGACCTTTTTTCTATCAATATCAACAAACTGGCATTTATCCACAATTTTTACCAAACCACGTAATGTAGACTCGAGTACAATTATTTCTCAGGCAATATTTTTGCTTGTCTTGCAAGCCAACAAGAGCTTACCTTCTTTAGGTAGGTACAGGCATCATAACCTCGAGGCACTTTAGTGATCTTTTCTGTTCTATGGGGCTTACTGTCTTTGGTAAACAGGGCTATTCCCTAGCAATCCTTTTCTATTTTCGACCCATCTTCTTGTCAATCATTTTTAATATTTTTTTCTCTTTTTCAAGCATTTGAATCATATTTACTCCTTGTTCGGCAAAAAATGGCCACATCTGGCATTTGCGCCATTATAAACTCTACAATCTTTCACTCACTGTGTCTAGCCTCTTTTCGAGGGGGGTGCCAGCTCAGGTGTCGTCCTCGTCACTTGACCATGGTTCAAAATTACGAGGTCCGTCGCCAATAGCCCTCGTGTTGCTTCTAGTGCGACGTTAATAAAAACTAAACTAAACTAGCCTCTTTTAGAAATCTTTCGATAACATTGAATTTTTCCTCCATCGCACGAGCCTTTTGCTTACGTTTATACATTTTCGACATTATATTAAATTATTGCGGAAATCAAATTATACAAGGAAATTTTTTTTTTTTATAAATCTTAATACTTAACACATACAAAATGGTTGAACCTAAAGTTAATCTCATTGTCGGCAAGATCTTAAAAATAATCTCTTACAATAAATAAAAAGAATTCAAACTGGAATATTTAACTTTCCGAGAAATAGGGATTCATATTTATAAAATAGGGAGAAAAAAAAATTATGTTGTGTTAACAGAAAATACTGACATCATCCGAACAAAAGATTCATGTGAACTTCGTGAAAAGAGAAATACGAATTATATGGCATCACAATGTCTGGAAGTGATAGCACAAGTCATTGCTTTTCGAGGAAGCCGCGTGTTATTGATGACGGATAGTTTATTAACATCACACTCGGAAGTGACACGAAGGCCATTGACGACGGACCTCAAAAATGTGAACTACAGTTAAGTGATAAAGAAGATTTCTGAGCTAGCATTTTCCTCTCTTAACTTCCACATCACGTCAATGGGAATATTTGGGAATTCGACCAGATTTAACGTGCGTCAGCACGTTCTACAGTGGAACTTTAGTGGTATCAGGGCACGAATCTGTGACTCGCCAAAAACACCGCCCGGCCGCGAGTTCACGATCATGTCCACAATGCCCTTTGGTGTTGAAAGGAAGAAAATAAAGTATCGGTTGACAAGAATGAAGGTCAAAAACAGTGGATGGTCTTTTGTGCGCGTCAGCCATGCTCACCCGACTGAAAAGAGGAAAATCACTCTGCGGCTATAAATCCCTACCTTATCTGCTGATAGTAAGTCTCAGAGGGGTTATTGTGCACACTAAATTCAAAACCTATTACTTTTTATCTGGTATGAGGCTTGTTGTTTTTATTTTGAATGATATTTAGATTTGGTCTATTGATTTTACTGCTTCCTAAGAGAACACCTTCATTCTCTGAAGTCAATGCGTAGTTGTGATTGCTTAGTAACGTCGTACTAGAAGCAACATGAGGGTTATTGGCGACGGACCTTTCTCAAAGGCGACGAGGACGACACCTGAGGTGGCACCTTTCTCTCGAAAACGTCAATACTACGCCAATGAGAGGACTTGGAGCCTCGACCAGATTCAGTGTGCCTTGACAAAGTTACACGGTAGGTTTTCTGTGACATCTAAATTCGAACCTACGACTCGACGGAAATAATACCGATCTCGCGTTCGGACCATGACCATTGGATTGCCGCTATCGCTTATTTAATGGGGAGGTTATTTGAGTTTGGGACATCATGAGCGGGTGATAAGTCGAGTCTAGGAGTAGTTGGGAAGTTAGGAGAGGGAGGTGCTAGCCGAGGTGTCGTCCTCGTCACTTGACTGTGATTCAAAATGACCGTCGTACATAACCCTCGCATTGCTTCTCAGTGCACAGTTAATAAACAATCAAAATGGATTTGTAGAAGAACGAATAAGTCCTTATTCTGATTTCTTTTCGAAATTTTTATTCGAAAAACTGGAGATTTAGACTTTGATTGTTTGTGATATATTAGCAGTCTACAATCTTTTTGAAATCGAGAGGGCAACGAAGAAGAAGCAGATTGATTCCACAAATAAACTTCGTAATCGAAGAAAAAAAATGAATAACTGTCGAGGAAGCAAGGTTGGCCACCGCATCTTAGAGTGTTACTTTTATTTAAAAAAACAACAACAACAGAGGAAACAACATTTATTTTAAAATAACTGAACTCTACAATACATAAAAATTCTCAAATTTAATGTGATATATGACTTCGATTATTTTTGCCTCTTACAACAGTATTAACAAAGACGAACAAACAACAAAGCCCATCTCTTCTACTAAATTTCCCAGATTCTAACATCTTTTGTTTTAATATCAACCATCATTGGAATTCCTGATTAATTTTTTCTCTCTTTGTTATTGTTATCCTCACAAAGATATGACTTAAAAAATAAAAATAACGTATTTATATTAAGTGTGCGTCGGATAAAACTGGGTTCACACCGTTTTGTGTCTATGTTCCCCATTCACACTGAAGAAACCGAAGGGGACTTCACCACTAGATTACTATCAAGAACATTGAACAGTATTCTATAAACCTGGAGGCTTCGTATAGATTTTCACGCCTGTGCGGAAAGTAGGTCTGTCGGAGGAGTTACTTAAAAGGTTTTTTCGGCCCTTATCAAGTCCTACGACGACTGTCCAACGTAATATATCAAGTTCAAGACTTTGATCCCAGTTCTCAACGTTAACGACAATAGATGTGGTGCATGATCTTCGAATGAAGCCTTACTATGATCCTGATGCACAGATCCATCTTCCAGATGATTCTACTGTTTCTGACGAGCTTAATCCTAGAAGGAATGCATCCAGCCACCGAAGTCGCCATTCTGTCGAGTCTATTCAAAACTCATGACACGCTCGCGCACGAGAGCCTTACCGTAGCATTCCTAACAGAGGAACGTTGTTTTTCAATGGAAGAGCAATGTGCCGCAGAGCTTTCTTGCACCGATAGCATTCGTCTACAGAACAAGAGTTCCCTGGTTCAAACCCCAGTGCTGACAACATCAAGTTTTGTTTAATTGTTTTCTTGTATAATTTCTAAGACTTTCCCGGAAAGCATTGATTGGTTTTATTAACGTCGCACTAGAAGCAACACGAGGGCTCTTGGCGACGGACCACGTAATTTTGAACATCGGTCAAGTGACGAGGAAGACACCTGAGCAAACTTCCACACCATGCCAATGGGAGGACTTTGAGCCTCGAGAGATTTAACGTATGTTAACAGCGGCTCGTGGCGGGTCTTTAGTAGCATCAGGGCTCGAACGCACGATTCGACAGAAACAGCTGGTCACGAGTCCGCGACTTAGAACACTAGGCTACTGCGGCCTTTGTAATAAGTGTGTTCCGATAGATCTCAGTAATTCAACTGTAACAGCAATCCGGATTAATTGATCGTTTATTAAAGTATCACTTAGAAGCAGCACAAGGTCTACTCGCCAAAGTGAATGAGGGAAAGTTGGGGTATTTGGCGCAAGTTGGGATTCATAGCTCAAACCATGTTGAACTATGATCTAGACGTAAGAAGGATTTAAGAAAATGGGGGGGGGGGGGTTGACAAGAAGGAGAGTCGAAAATAGAGAAAGGTAATAAGGGATCCCCTGAGCGCGTCACTCATGTTTACCATAGACATTAAGCCCCAATGGAAAATAAATATCACTAGGGAACCTCAGGCTTATAAGGAAATAAGTCGCCAAGGGAGAATCTTAGTCTAATATCGAAGATGATACTCGAGCTGGTAGTCCTCTCTCCAAACTTCCGCACCACGCCAAAAGGAAGACTTGCAGCCTCTCAGTTTAACGTGCATACTCGCTACATGGCGAGTTTTTAGAGGAATCAGGACTCGAATCCTTGACCCCATTGAAATAGAGCTCTTTCGAGCTCGAAACAATCAGACTACTGTGGCCACTTGGACATTTAGAGAGTAATAAAAGATTCCATATACAAAGATTCCATATACAGAGATTGAGGTTCAAAACTACGAGGTCCGTCTTCAATTACCCTCATGTTGCTTCTAGTGCGACGTTAATAATACAAAACCAAATCTTTATATATAGAGTATCAGGCGATAAATGAAAAACTTAATGAATATTCCAATATAATCAGAGCGATCGCACAATAGCATGAAGGGTATTTAAACATATAAAAGAGAACATAAAAATAGTAATACTAGCCGTTTATTGCTCCATATCCCACAAATATTCAATCCAATATATATATATATATATAAGCTTCCGATAAAATTCAAGTTTAAATAGTAGGGTTGAAATGGAAAAATAGACTTTTTCTAATAAAGAAAACCACACCAACCCACATTATGAGAATGAAACAAACATTCATTGGTAGAAATTACTGAATTTCTTAACCTGGAAGAAATGCAGAACGCACTTGACCCTCCTCGAGGAAGATACATTATGAAACCTTAAGCAAGTGGGTTTTCCGATTTTTGAATACCCTTGAAGAGCCTCTTTAGATAAGTATAACATCATCCCCGAAGGTACTCCTTCTTTCCCTATAGGGTTCACCAACTTTAGTAAAGGTAGATAACACACTCTGCAATCCTTCTCAATTTTCGATTCTTCTTGTAGAATAGTTATCTCATACCATTATTCCTAAAATCTAGATCAGGTACATATTGTTTGGGGCATTATATCCAAATTTGGCATCATGTACATCAACTTTTATTCACTCGCTTCTATTTTTAAATTAGCATCAATGAAAGGTGTTGATCAAACTTAGACTATTAGCAACTGTTATATGAGGAAATTAAGGTTACGTGAGGGTTTTTTTGTTCACCAGTCACCTGACGGTTGATTTCAAGTGTCAGATTCCCTTCTCTTAAAGGTGGCCATCGTCTTTTCATTCTCCCCCTCTTTCTTAATTTCTTGTATATACAGAGTTTGTCTGAAACAGTCCGCGATAGCCTAGTGGACACACGAGCGGCGTTGATTTCTTTGAGTCGTGGATTCGAGCCTTGGTGCCACTAAAGACCCGCTGCGTAGCAGATGCACGTTAAAGCTGATCGAGGTCCCACGTCCTTCCTTGTCGTGCTGTGGGAATTTGCAAAGGAATGTGTCGTCATCGGCATTTCAACGAGATTCAAAATTAAGGGGTCCGTCACCAATAGCCTTCGTGTTGCATCTCAGAGCAACGTTTATAAATAATCACAATCACGAAACAAATATAAAAATATATAATTTAAAAGTTCTATGCAAAGTTTTGCAAAGAACAGATTTATCCATCTAAGGTGCGCTTTTTTTTATATTATTATTATTAAATTACTCAATTAAATATAAAAATTAAAGTAAACGATGAAAAATCGAGAAAGGGACAATAGTAAACTTTTCTCCGGTACTAAAATTAAAGCAAATTATAAACTATTAAATTGAATATATTTAAGCTGTATGTAATTAAAATTGAAGCAATCGATAAGAAAATGAAAAGTTATGTGGTACGCCAAAAGTTATGTGGTATGACAAAAGTGATCCAACTAAAACAATAGTCCCTTGGATGGATAACAGTTTTTTTTTTTTTTTTTTCGTAAATTAATAAGTATTGGATTCAGAGATTAACCAAATATAGCTCTCGCACCAATAAAATCACCCTATAATAATAATAAACGAGTAATATATATTTGAAAAAATTTAGGTCAATTCCTACTTAAGTCAACAAAGAAAAATTTTATTTTAGTTACATTATACTAAATAATTTCAATTAATATAAATATGTATATCTTATGACAGAATTTACAATATTAAGTGGCAATAAAAAAAAATTTCAGCGATCTATACGCTTCGTCACTGCCGGTATTTATTCCTAAATTTATATCCTGCTAAATATCTTACGTAAGAGAAATTTTTTTCTCCCATATAAAACTAAAATTAACTATTTGAAAATCAAATAAAAAAATTTATGCTTCTACGAGATTCGATCCGAAGGCATGAAGATTCTACGCTGCAATTGCAAGACAAATGACATAGAAGCATTGGCTTGTTTCTTAATTCATCCGATAAATTAAATGGTTGGTATGCAGTTTAGCCCACCACCCTTGGCGACAGGAAATAGTTATTAGGCGGTATTTTGCCAAATGTGGCTACCCTGATGCGCATTGCGGACTTAACGTTTAACCAAAAAAAATCGCCAAGTTTGGTAATTTTTGAAATGCGCCAAGTGGTTGGGCTAAACTGCATTTTCACCAATTAAATTTAATTAAATGAATTAATATTTGATTAAACTGTATTAACATCAAGTGTCATCCACTACAAGATTAAAAATATATATTTGAACTTGAGTGGATGAATAAAAAGTATTTTATTAACGATTGAAAATTTGAAGATACATAAATAAATATGTATAGGGAGAGTGTGAACTAATGGTAGGAATTTAAAAAATGGTAATAAATAATTTCTTTCCTTTTCTTTCTTTCTTTCTTTAATAAGTCATCATTTTGTAAAAGAATATGTGTTCTCCTTACGCAGCAAAAGGTCACAAAAATAGAAATAATCAAAACTGGTAAAATGCAATGTGGAAATGTGCCCCAGAGACGATAAATAAATAAATAAGGGAGTAAAAATAAGGTAATATAAGCATTTATTTGGAATTTGTAGTTTATCCTAGATTTTCCTTTTCGCTTAATAAATGCCTTTGAAGTACGAGATTAAAAAATGCGATTTTTTTTTTATAATAAAGGTTAGTATTTTTTTAATCAAATTCTAGCAAAATCAAAAAGAATTACATTTAAAAAGACTGCGGTGAGATATCTCCAATAAGACGAGAAAAAAATTATTAAAAAACGATACAATAAAAACAGCTCGAATTAAATGCTATTTTTATTTAATATCATTTCGAAAAAATATGTGGGCGAAATAATTTTTATTTTCTTTATTTTTTTTTGTCGAATATTAGTTGTATACCGGGCCATTTACGACCATCGTAGTCTTTTTCTGTCTCATTCATGTAACGAGGAAGACATCTAAGCAAGAATTCACGAATTAAATTTCCATATTTCGATTCTGCCAGGGGCTTCATTGAATGTTTAGTTTGTTTGTTTTTTTCTATTAGAGAGGACTATTGGCGACGGATCTCGTAATTTTGAATCTCGGTCAAGTGACGAGGGCGACACCTGAGTTGGCACCTCCCTCTCCTAACTTCTACACCACGCCAACGGGAGAACTTTGGGCCCCGACAGATAAAACGTGCATCAGCCCAGGCTACACGGCGGGTTTTAAGCGGTCTTTATTGAATGAATGAATGTCTCATCGACAGTGACATCTCGACGTAAAATGACGACAACTTGAAGCGGTAGCAACCTGATTTTGATTATCAACAAAATCAAAACTAATCTATGAAGCAGTGTCAAATTTGTTGCGATGCCACTTAACAGATGGCAGTTCCCAAAGGTAACACCAATTTACCTTAGCTACCCCATCTGTCTTCACACATAGGCGCTTTTAAACTTGCCTTATAGTTGCAGAAGTTTGGAATGCATTTGATGCCTTATTATTGCAAATTGTACAGTAGTTCGATGTCAAACTGAACGGTAATTCAATTTTATATCGTTGGGATTTAAATAAATATGAAAATGTTTGTATTTCGAATGACTCCTCTGCATATCTTATCTGCAAAATTTGCTTAGTTCACGAGTTACATCAATGTCAGAAACGTAATCGAAATTGGATTCTCAAATAATTCTTTGTTAATTTTCATGTTAATCTTCATCGCACACACGGATCAATAACCCCACTATTCAAGAATTTTTCTTCTTTTTTTTAATTAAATTTTATTTTATTTTTATCTTTTATTATTTTAATTTTTGTAATTCATTAAATAAAACGGATTTTACTTAAGTCTATAAAATAGAATAGAGTTTGCTCCGGATAGGGAATTCTCCGAAATTTTATTCAAATGTGTTTTAGTCATGTTTATTCAAACTAATGCTATATTTGGATTCATGTGAAATTTAATGGTTAATTTTCAAGTAATTTAAATATTTTATCACATCATTTTCACGAGAAAAATTTTTTTTAACTGTGAAATGCATTAAAATATATATGTCTTCATTAACTTTCCAAATAATATAATTTTAAAAAAAATTTAATGACGACAAAAGGTAAAATATATTATCCTACTTGTTTCCTAATACTTTAAAGATATTCTTCTTTCCTGATGTAATATTTGAAGACTTAAATTCACATTATTTTTCGAAACTATTTTTGTTAAAAATATAGAATGATTTTTAAATTAATTTATTATATATTGTATGTACGATGCATCTTTAGAATTTCATAGTTATTTTCCAATAAAGAAAATCCTTAATTGTTTTTTGATCTTGTGAATTTTTTGAATAAGTTTCTAATTTCAGCTAAAAGCACTTAAATTTTGCTAATAATATATCCAAATATATACAGATATTTAATAATATAATATATTTAAAGAAACAATTGCATTATTTCTAATCGAGAATTTGATTGTTTTATTACGTGACATTGAGAAGCAACACCTGGGCTATTGGCGACGGATCTCAAAATTTTGTACCTCGGTGAAAAACGACGAGGCCGACTCAATAAAATGTGACGAAATAACACTACCTCTCAAACTTCCACACCAAGCTAACGGGAGGAATTAGAACCATGACCAGATTTAATGTGCCTCAGCCCGCGGTATTTCTTGCCAAATTGGCTCCAATTGTCGGACTAGGTCATCACCATTCCCTTGTAGATGCAGTCGCCTTCCCATCATATCCCAGGCGTGCTCGATTGGAGAGAGATCTGGCTGTCCAAGGAAGTGTTTGACGAGCTGTAAGACAGTTCACAGCAATACGTGCCGTATGTGGTCTGGCATTATCTTGCGAAAAATAAGGCCAGAGTACTGCAAAAGGAACGGTAGCAAAACAGGTCTCAGAATGTCGTCGACGTACCGCTGTGCTGTAAGTGTGCCTCTAATGACGACCAAAGGAGTCCGGCTATCAAGGGAAATGGCACCCCAGTCCATAACTCCAGGTTGAGGACCTATGTGGCGTGCAATATTGAAAGCAGAATCGGCACTCGGCGTCTCCAGACACGTCTTCAATTACCGTCAGGACACAGTTGGAAGCGGGATTCGTCGCTAAATACTATTCGACCCCAGTCAGCATCATTCCAACCTGATCGAGCCAAGCACCACTGTAATCTGGCTCGACAGTGTGCAGGCGTGAATGGAAAGTAGTGTAGCCGTCGGTACGGTCGTAGATTTTTCCCTATCAGCCGACTGGGAATGGTCATGGTGGATACTCGTGTGCAGGTCGCACGTCTGATGGTTAATAACGATGAATCAGGCGCTGTGACAGCTGATCTAACAATCACTCTGTCATCCCGATCTGCTGTGAACCTAGGTCGACCGCTACCATCATGAAGCTGAAATCTGCCATTGTCCATCCATTCTTGCCAGTATCTTCTAATCGCCTCATCGCTTCGATCGAAATGACGAGCGATTCTCCGATTTGTCCAACCTGCCACTTTCAATCCAATGATACGACCTCTTTCAAACTCTGACAGTTGCTCCTAATGAGCTCGAATCCTGTTTCGAGGCATTTTTTCAGTCTTTGAAAGGTATCCTAAGTCGCAATGCAACAGACAATTTGACCATCCGATTGAGAATCGTTTCTTATATACACCTGCTGAGTGCGCAGTTCCGATGCGCTGTAGCACCCGCTATTTATTCATTGGACACCAAATTTTAATCATTTGCATGTCGATTCAAATATCTTTGCATAAAAAATTTCATTAAAATCGGGCAATTCCTTCTTGGTGCGACGGTTTTTTTTTTTTTTTTTTTGTCATTTTGTTATAATTCAAAAAAAATATTATTTTTTTTTTTTTTTTTTAAATTTAAGCAATTATATTAGGTGTATACTCAATTTTGTCACTTAGAAATCTGTAACTTCAACGTGCAAAATGTGATGATTGAAATATCATGGATTCCTTAACTTTGTTTTCCAGCCTAACACATTTTATAATGTGCATAACAACAACAACAA
>BMAW01121919.1:981841-1046477 GCA_019974015.1 Nephila pilipes
GTGTTTTCCAAAATCTTTGAGGAACCTCTTGAAAGATTAAGTATAGTTCTGAGAAGCTGGGCTGGTTCTCAAAAGGCTACTTTGCCACCCAAAAAAATTAAAAATTTTGGGTCCTCTTCTCTCGAAAGAGGGTGTTCAGCCTTACCGGACAAGATAAAAGCTGTCAGCTGTTTTCCGACCCCAAAGAATTTACATGATGTCAAAAGCTTTTTGGGACTTAGTTCTTATTACCGCTGTTTCATTAAAGATTTATGCTATCAGACTCAAGCACTTCAGGAGCTGCTGAAAGTGGATTCGCAATTTTGTTGGGATCCCGAACAAACCACTGCCTTTCACAAATTAAATAAACCACTAACTTCCGACCTATTTTTAGCAATGTTCGACTAGAGCTGCTCCTCACTCACTACATACAGATGCTTGTTTTGAAATTGGCGTATTTTAGTAATTACAAAGGTGGACAAGAGAAAGTGACTGCATACTGCCCTCACGGACACATTCAAAAGCAGAGAGGAGTTATTCCATAACCGAACATGTACGATGTCTCTGTCAAGCAGGGATAGCGCACAAATTTCAGCTATATATTTTCGAACAATTATATTAGCTGAAGCAGATCATCATTCTCTACGCTGGTTAATTAGCCTTAAAGACCACTTCTAGATAATCTGCAGATTGACTTTGCGCTCTCAGGAGTAGCTTGAATATTATAATCGGCAAGAAGCATAAAGATATTGACAGCCTTTTCAGAAATCCTTGGAAAATAATATTGACCTCTCTAGTAGTGAACGTTCTTGACCATTCTTGGACTTGCGGCGAAACGGAGAGAAGGACTCAGAACTCGAAAAATTATCTCTTCACCAAAAAAATATCAGAACTAGCAAGTAAAATTATAGGTTAGTCGATGGAGTACCTTTCAAAAAGAACTTTGAAAACAGATGAAAGATGTAGGTTACAGTCATTCCAGTATCACTGCAGACTATACTCATCATTTTATGACGCTCCTACAGCGGTCACTTAGGGATTCGTCAGAACATATGAAGAGAAGTGAAGAAACGAGTCTTATAGACGGGTCTCTATCGCATTATACCGTTCCACTTCAGCCGTGAATCTAGTACCTATCCTCCTGCACTCGTATCATTCCATTGAATAGATAGACTTGCTGACGATTTCCAATGTCACTGAGGTCATAAATGGATCATTGTCTGTACTGATTATTTATCCGCAATGTAGTCACGAAGGCGTTACCTACTGTCTGAAACCTGCAGCTAGCCAAGTTTCCTGGGGCAATCAATCTGAAAACATGGAGCTCCAAGAGTAATCATTACGGACCGAGCAATGATTCATCTGAAACTAGTTGCGGAACTTAATCCCTGCAATGTTAACCACCGAATGACGACTGCATATCATCATCCAAACTAATGGGCTAACAGAGCGCTTTAATAAAATATTAACAGACATGAATATGTTATTGAAGTCGAGCAATAAAGATGACATGAAATTGTCCCTTCATTACTTTTGCTTACAACACAGCAGGTCAAAACTGGGTTCACATCGTTTTATCTGATGCATGGGCGTGAAGTCGAGAAGACACCTATACTATGTTCCCCATTCACACTGAAGAAACCGAAAAGGACTACACCACTAGATTACTATCAAGAACATTGAACAGCTATTTTTAAAACTTGGAGACTTTTGCTTAGATTTTCATGCGGAAAAGTAGGTCTGTCGGAGGTGCCTAAAGGTTTTCGGCCCTTATCAAGTCCTACGACGACCGTCCAACGTAATATATCAAGTTCAAGACTTGATCCCAGTTCTCAACGTTGACGACATAGATGTGGTGCATGATCTTCGAATGAAGCCTTCTATGATCCGATGCACGGATCCATCCCGAATGATTCTACTGTTTCGACGAGCTTAATCCTAGAAGAGAATGCATCCAAGCCACGAAAAGAATAGCCCTCCTGTCAAGTCTATTCAGAGCTCACGAAACGCTCGCGTACGAGCCTTACCTAGCATTCCTAACAAACGTTTTTCGAGGAAAACGCAATGTGCCGCACAGCTTTCTTGCACTGATAGCGCAGAGGTAAAAGTACTTTCGTCTAAGAACAAGAGTTCAGGTTATAATTATTAAAAATTATTTATTTTTAAAGTATTCTTCTCGTATTTTTTTATATATGTTGTAAAGTATCGTCTCATATATATGGATTTTTATTTTGATCACCCAAAAATCGTTAACTTCAAATCTGTCTTAAGAACTGTCTCTGTCCGATTATGAAAACAATGTTTCACATAAAGTGGCTCCCAAATTAAGTATACCCTTCTCTCCTTTTCTTAATAGCGTGAAACAATGTTATTAAATACTTATTTAAGTTTATTATTTATGAAAAACAATAAAATTACTACAAAATATGTTAGGCTAAGAAACAAAAAGTAATCAGTAATATTTTAATTATTAATTTTTACGTTGAGTAGCATCTAATATTCTTATTTTTTTTTTTTTTTTTTTTACAAAAAAAAGCATAAGTCAATAATTCGTTGCATAGCCTTTTTGCATTTCAGAACATCTTCCAAAGGTGTGCATTAATTTCGAAAGTTGCGTAGTTTTCTGATATTTTGGACCTTTTTTTCTTTGTAATACTATTTGTATGCTTTGCTCTGATATTCTTTTGAAAGATTTTCCCCATAAATCAAGTTTACAATCACATTGCGATCGAGAAATCGGAGTGGTGTATGAATTAATTTTTACAATTTTAAGATCAACGACTGTAAATTTTGAGTACCTACTTCAAAATTTGAAATTAACTCCTCGTCATAATATTCATTAAAAGTTTCAGAGCTTAAGGTTTTCATAATTTATTTAAAAGCTCTTTCTTGTCCACTTTGTAATTGTAAAATAATTGCATGATTTCAACAACAAGCATTTGTATGTAGTGACGCGGGAGACTTCTCGTCATTGTTAAAATAGGTCGGAAGTTAGTGGTTTTATTCACTTGTGAAAGGAGTGTTTGTTTGGGACTCAACAAAATTTGAATCCACTTTCAATGCTCCTGAAGTGCTTGAGTCTGATAGCATAAATCTTTAATGAAACAGCGGTAATAAACAATACGTAACCCGATCAGATCCGTTTCTTCAGTTATTGATGGCATCGGGATGAAGTTAGGTAAGCGATCAAATCTTTAAAATGAAGAAAATGTTGTTAAACTCTTCAAAGTTTAATTGAGTTTTGAAAAATTAAACTCTAAAATTTCATTAAGTTCGTTTAAAATTGGAAATATAGGAACGTTATGGTCTCGTAAAGGATTGAGTTACAAATTATTTTTTGAGTACCATTTGATTCTTTAAAACAATAAGTAGCAAAAAGCTTCAACCTTTTGAGTGGCAACGGTAGTCTAGTGGTCATGGTTTTGAATTCGTGGCCAGCGGTTTTCGTTCAGTCGCGGGTTCCGTGTATCCGGGGCTGATGCACGTTAAATCGGTTGGGGTCCAAAGTCCTCCCATTGTCGTGGTGGAAGTTAGGAGAGGAGGGGCAGTTCAGGTGTCATCCTCCTCATTTGACCGAGGTTCAAACTTACGAGGTCCGTCACCAATAGTCCTCGTGCTGCTTCTAGTGATAAACCTTTCAAAAGTTACTTTGAATATATTCAAAAATCCTTTTCATTTAAATGAAATATAGGATTGTACCACAGGACCCTAACATCCGATTGTGGTTTACGCATATACTTTCTAAAAAGCTTAGAAAATAAAAATACTTTTTCAAAATAATAATTTAAATGACTTTTCAGCATGACATCTAAAGAGAAATGAGTTTTTGGATTTATTATAAATGCTTTTTAAAAACACAACGGTTAAAATTCCGAGTACTTTCGATTATTTTTGAAATTTATTTAAATAGAAAGGAACCCAAAAACATTTAAAATCCGTACCTTTCAAAGGATTAAAAATACCGAAAGTATGAAAAAAATATGTCTTATGTAAAAGCCTTTATTTATTTCCATTAGATTGCAAGGCTTTAAAATGCTATTTCCGAGGATTATGTAAAATCAAATAAAAAAATAAATGAAGATTTTAAAAAAGCAAGTTTTTTAAAAATAATTGAAACGTTGCACTTAATGCATCCAATTCAAAATATACTTCTGTCGATTAAATTGTTGGGAAATTTTCTTATCAGTTTAAAAATAAATATTTACTAAAAGCAATGATATTTTAGAACTAGGTGTATAGAATCAAAAATAATTTTTTTCTTTATTATATATACTTAGTTCTCTAAAATATCAAAGTTCACTTATGTATTTTGCTTCTCACACTTAGTTCAGAAATAATTTATGCGTTCACAAATATAAAAGCATAAATTTCGAATAATGAAACATTAATGATAAATTTAATTCTTAAATTGCCCAATGAATTGTATTTTTATTTCGATATCAATATATATATTTTTTTATTTTTAGAAATGTGATTACTCCGAAGATTGAATTTTTTCCGTACCATTTTCATTTATAAGATTCATAACCTACAGAATGATTTAAAACTTACTTTGAGGTTGGAGCACATTACAGCCTTTTTTGCAAGGAATGCAATTGATATGTTCATGAACGAAAATAAAAATAGTTTAGTCTTAACATTGTGGGCGATGGCTTTTTTATAACAGTGTTTACAATTGCTCATAATTGGGAACAATAACATATACATGCTCGACACCATCAATGTAGTGATTGGCGTAAATTCTTAAGAAAAACGCCAGATTTTTCTTGCTCACATGTACAAAAGTATCAGATATTCCACACTACTTACTAAACACTCCGTCGACGTAATCAACAATGCACGAGGATGGTTCAAAAAGTATCTGTTTTTGACGAAAGATAGCGTTGTTACCTATCATCTAGCTGTTGCTATCGATAAGTTTATTACCATTGAATAGTGTCGTCTGTTAAACGACATCAAATAAATGTGACAATGCTTCATTGATTAATTTTGATTGCTCCTGCGTCGAGTTGAGACCTGGATTCATCATCATACACCGTAAACCAAGCAACCCATGTAAGCAAACAATTCATCTCTTACTTCCTGTATTTATGCCTTCAAGCGCCAAAAAGAAAAAAAAAATGCTTGATATAGTGTACTCTAGAACATCCTGAAGTTAGTCTCATGAATTTTGGATCATCCTGTCTATACAAGTATATATATGACTATGATAACGTCAATAGCAAGGAATTATACACACACACACACATATATACATACTGATTTAACTTCAATTTATATTAGTTTCTCATAATAATAGTTTTTTAATTTCCTAAATTTAAAAGTACGGGTTCATTCTTATTTCCTGATACCATTCCTTTTAAACTTAATTTATGCAATCACGCATTCTTAAAAATTCGCTGATAATGCAGTTTTCACGGCTTCGGACCTGCAGAGATGATCTCTACTAAACTTTCTGTCTGCACCTAAAATCCCTGAAAGTCCCTCCCCTCATCACACGTGATCTAGGGGCCGCGGTAGTCTAGTGGTCAAGGTCGTGGACTAGTGGCCGGAAGTTTTCGTTCAGTCGCAGGTTCCATCCTTGTCCTCCAAAAACCCCCCGTGTAGCCGGGGTTGATGCACGTTAAATCTGTTCGGGGCCCAAAGTCCTCCCGTAGGCGTGGTGTGGATGCTAGGAGAGGGGGGTGCCAGCTCAGGTGTCGTCCTCGTCACTTGACCGTGGTTCAAAATTACGAGGTCCGTCGCCAATAGCCCTCGTGTTGCTTCTAGTGCGACGTTAATAAAAACTAAACTAAAACACACGTGATCTAGTATGAAAATCCCTGCGATAAAACACCAAGCAAGAGAAAATTCTTTCTCTTTTGACCTGTTATGCGCTTCTGACTTTTTGTACTGTTTATCAAACGGCGGAGTTGTATCTCTAGCAATGTGGAAATGCTCTCTCACTCTCTCTCAGCTACAATAAAATAAGAGTTGAACTTGACTACAACTGGTTTGAGAGAAAAATTTAATTAAATAGTAATTTTAAAAGAAAGGCTTTATATATATATATATATATATATATATATATATATATATATATATATATATATATATATAATTAAGAAAAGTTTTTAATATCCATATAGAAAAAAAAAGTACTTTTCTCTCTTATATTCCTTACAACAACAAAAACTCCTTAAAGGTATTGAGAAGCTCCGAGATAAATTTAAAACGCGACATGGCTGTATCAACATCATCTTCATAAAAAAAGAAAACTATTCAAAACGACTTCACAGCAATTTTGAGAATTCAAAACAAGGAAAAAAAAAATAGATTAAATTCTCAACTATTTTTAGAATAGCAAGAGAATTCAAAAGTCGACGGAGTAAAAATTCAAAATATGTTTCGGTTCTCTTTTCACACATATGGGAATTAAACTCTATTCGTACTGATAAAAATATGTTTGGAGTATAAAAGAATAAATAAAATAAAGACGAAATAGAGCTTCGATTCCATGAATTTTTCAAACATATTTTCTGTCAATATTTGCATTTTAGAATTTATATGTGTATGCTTGCGCGGGAAGATTTCTTTAAATTTTTAAAAAAATTTTCTTCCCACTCCCCTAAAATATTACTTGATTTTTGTGCTTTTTCTATTTTCTAATATTTCTATTCGCGCTTTTTATTAAAGCAGAGAATCTTGGAAAAATTTCCTCTTTTGACAGGGGTTTTAGGGTTTCGAGTTAAGAAGAGGGGGAAATCGGGAAAATTGTTCACAACGAAATCTGATTACCTGATTATTTGCAATGTGAAGTATTGTAATTTGTTTTGAATTCGCTGCACAAAATTCATTGAAGATTATTGGACATTTATCACAAATTCAAATCGATTATTGAACATATGCGGCCTTATTTTCATTAGTAAAATTAGAACATTTTTTTAAAAAAAAAAAAAAAAGAGAAAGTGCTTCAAAATTTTTTGTTTATTTGTATTGGAGCAATACGGGCTATTGTCGACGAACTTCGTAATTTTGAACCTCGGTCAAATGACGAGGACGACACCTGAGCTGGCTCCCCTCTCCAAACTTCCCCACCATGCCCCAGAAGGACTTGAGGCACCGACAGATTTAAAGTGCAATAGCCCCGGCTACACGGAAGGTCTTTAGGGGCATAATGGCTCGAACCTACGACTCCACGAGAACCACCTGTCACGAGTCCGCTGCCATATCCACTCAAAAAATTCTGCTACAACCTTAAATAAGAAACTTCGCTCCTGTTCACGAACAACACACCATAAGAAAGAAAGATACGACAATCGATATCAAAAATTCATCGCCCTGAGATAGGTACAATGGATTTGAAATAGTAGTAACCCATCGTATAGAGGGGCTGATGCACGTTAAATGCGTCGGAACTGAAAGTCCGCAAGTGCCTATGAGGAAAGTAGTGTGCCAACACTTGTGTCCGCTTCGTCATTCGACCGTGGTTCAAAACTTTGAGGCGTACTGGTTGTGGTTAGCGAAAAAAAAAGCAGCCAGAAAACGTTCCATAAATAAACAAAATAATGTTGTAACTAAAATTGCACTTAGAAGCAACAAGAGACTATTGTGATTTTAAACCACAGTCAGGCGAAGAGGATGACCAGCAGATACCTTTCCTTTCTTAATTCCCGCATCATATCACGGCCACGGTAATCGAATGGTTATAGTCATGTCCAGTTTTGTTTCAGTGGAGTCGTGGGTTTGAATCCTGATGCCACTTGAGACCCTTTGAATAGTTGAGTTGATGCACATGGAATCTGTCTGGAATTTAACGAGCACCAACCAGCTAAGCTCGAGGGATAGGTGCGTTAGTTAAAAAGAGTGGGGTACTAGTTCATATGACCGTCCTCGTCCATTGACCGAGGTTCAAAACGACGAGAACTATCGCCAATAACTTTATGTTGCTTCTAAGTGCTAGGTTATTAAACATTCAATCCACATCACAACTCGCTGAGAATTTTGAAGCTCGATTTCATTCCCAGTCCTCATTTTTTTATGTTCCTTTTATTGAACATTTTCTGGCTGCCTATTTTTGCCCGATACAATGTCCGTTAACCACAACGAATACGCCTCGTAATTTTGAGCCACGGTCAGATGACAAGGATAAACACATCTGAACTCCCCACCCCTTCCTAACTTGCACACTACCTGATGCGAGGATTTTAACCCCAGAACGTGCATCAGAACCTCAAGACGGGGTTTCGGTTCAATCAAAACTAGAACAAACGGTTCGTCTGAAACATTGCCGGCCACGAGTTCATAATTATGACCACTCGGCTACCGTGTCCTTATGATATGCTTTGAATGGACTAAATCCATGAAACGTCACGATCACATAACTTGACCACGTGATACCCGCCGATGTAAGCAAGTCTTGTATTCGTTTGTTTTGCACTACGGTCTGTAAAATGAATAATGCTTCATAAGTTTAAATAACTTAACATTTTACTAAATATACTACTTTTTAATTGAAAAAGAAATTATCACAAAACTTTGTTTCATATATTTTTCACCCAAAAGAAATGCAAAAATTAAAATTTTGTATTGCTGTAGTATAAAGGTATTGAACCATTCTTCTATCAACAAGCTGAAATAATGGCTGCAAATTTATTTGGTTTACATAAAGACATTTTGTTATAATTATGAAAGCAGCCTAATTTAACTGTGATTTTCTAGTATTTAAAAAAAGTATTTTTACTTTTCTACTTTAAAATTAAATTTAATAATATTATTTGAGAAAAGTTTGTAGATTTTTACTATGTTAGTACTTGTTACAACGTTTTTCTGAATTTCACTTGGTGTGTGTGTCATCAAATTTTCGATCGTTAATTTAACCAACTTCCCATCAAGCTAGAGCTTTGAAATTTTGGGAATCGTTCGTACTCGCCTAACAATGCAATATTTAGACGTTTGCGACAAGTTTTAACTCATATTTTTTTTAAATAATGCAGTTTAGCCCAATCACTTGGCGCAATTTGAATAATTGCCAAACTTGGCGAAAAAAATTTTTTTTTTTTTGGCTGAATGTTAAGTCCGCTTCGCGGACCAATTTAGCAACATTTGGCAAAATACCGCCAAATAATTCCTGTCTCCAAGAGTGGTTTGACTAAACTGTATTCCAACCATTTAATTTACCGGATTAATTAATTTTAACGTTGTTATGTATTTCACTTGGTGTGTGTCTGTATGTATGTGTATCAGTGTGTCATCAAATTGTCTATTGTTAATTTAACCAACTTCCCATCAAGCTAGAGCTCTGAAATTTTGGGAACCGTTCTTATTTGCCTAACAATGCAATATTTAGATATTTGCGACCAGTTTTAACTAATATTTTAATAATTTTTTTAATAAACTTTGCCACCATATAAAAACGTTGGTTTTTATTTCGAATTATTTTTAACATTTGTTTAAATTTGCGGTTTTGGGAAGCACACACATTGTGTGGAATTTAATTTTATGATGTATTTTTTTTTTTTTTTTAATGAAATATTGAAGAAAATTATTTGAAATAAAACTTGATGATTGTATATCCTTTCTTTCAATGAAAACGCCATCGAATTTCAAAGTTTGTCTTCCACACACGACATTCATTAAATTTAGACAACTGAATCTGGAGGAAGTATATGATTTCAGTTTCTTCGAAAAGATCATTAGAAATGTACATAAAAAAAAACCTTATAGATTAGATTTAATACTTTCCAAGACTAATCTCACCAAAAACTCAGATCCTATTTATCGTAAAATTTCGAATATTCTAAATATAAGTATTTGATGCCAAATTACAAGGTGCTGCAGTAATTTCTCATGGACACACACTTATCTGACTGAGCACTTTTTTTTAAAAGTGAATTTATTTTCATACGCATAGAATATTTCTTATTTAATAATTTTCATGGATTAATTTGATTTAAATATTTATGATTAAAATTTTTTCATCTTCAGATGAAAAGTATATTTTCAAAATTTTATAAACTTCCAAAAATAAAAAAAATGTCTTTTTATCTCTATTACAAGCCACTCGTTATATTTAAAAATTTTGCCAGTTGTATAAAGATATTATTAAGTATGATTTATGGAGGTTTTACAGATTACAACAATGAAGTAGTAGTAGTATTCTAACAAATCAAAAACTAAAAATATAGTAATGAAAAATTAAAGAGATATCGAAATTTTCATTCCATTAGAAACAGAGGTATTCAACCTTTTAAACTTTGGGAAAACCTTTGAGCTTACTATTTTCTTGAAGGAACCTCCAAGATCAAAGAGGAGAAACAATAGAATATCAAGGCTTTTTCCCACTCAAATTTACAAAATTATTATTGCATCGCTATTTTATCACAATAAAAACGTCTTAATAAGATAATGTATGGTAACGTAGTTTAATGGGTGGTTTTTCTTTTCTAAAATATATTCCAGGAATAATAAACAAAAGCAACAATGTTTAAAATTATAACAAATTAATAAAAAGAAAAATAAATTAATCACTTGGCGGTAATTGATTTTTATTTCAAAGTATTTTTACAGCTGGAATAAATGTTGAAACCTGCGACCTAATGTCATCTTCAGCACCCAAACTGTTACTGTATTTATTTTTGTAGCAGTGTACAAAGAGAAAGATTTTTCGCATAAACTCTATAACAACAACAACAACAACAACAAAAAAAAAAAAAAAAAAACGACGCACCAAGAAGTTGTCCGATGGAGAAAAAAATTGGCTGAAAGGAAAATTATGAATAGAATAGAAAACGATTAACATTTCAGAAATATTAAATGATTTATTTCAGAGTTGACCCACCTCTAGCCTGGATGCAAGCTGAAACACAACGTGGCATAGAGTGATAAAGCTCCCTGGGGTATCCTGCGGTATTTCTTGCCAAATTGGCTCCAATTGTCGGGCTAGGTCATCACCATTCACTGGTAGATGCAGACGCCTTCCCATCATATCCCAGACATGCTCCATTGGAGAGAGATCTGGCTGGCCAAGGAAGCGTTTGACAAGCTGTAAGACAGTTCATAGCAACACATGTCGTATGTGGTCTAGCAATATCTTGCTAAAAAATAAGGCCAGAGTAGTGCAAAAGAATCGGTAGCAAAACAGGTCTCAGAATGTCGTCGACGTACCGCTGTGCTGTAAGTGTGCCTCTAATGACCACCAAAGGAGTCCGTCTATCAAGAGAAATGGCACCCTAGACCATAACTCCTAGTTGAGGGTCTGTGTGGCATGCAATAGTGAAAGCAGGATCGGCACGCTGCCCTGGGCGTCTCCAAACACGTCTTCGATGATCGGCAGGACACCGTTGGAAGCGTCCTCAGTCAGCATCATTCTAACCTGATCGAGCCAAGCACCACTGTAATCGGGCACGACAGTGTGCTGGCGTGAATGGAAAGTGGTGTAGCGGTCGATACGCTGGTGGATTTCGCTCTATCAGCTGCCTGTGAATGGTCATGGTGGATACTCGTGTGCGGGTCGCCCGTCTTGATGGTTAAGAACGAGGAATCAAGCGCTGTGACAGCTGATCTGACAATCACTCTGTCTCCCGATCTGTTGTGACCCTAGGTCGACCGCTACCATCATGACGCTGAAATCTGCCATTGTCCACCCATTCTTGCCAGCATCTTCTAATCGGCGCATCGCTTCGACCCACATGACGAGCCATTCTCCAATTTGCCCAACCTACCTCTTTCAATCCAATGATACGAACTCTTTCAAACTCTGACAGTTGCTCGTAAAGAGCTCGAATCCTGCGGCGAGGCAAGTCGTTTTTCAGTCGTTGAAATGTATCCTAAATCGCAATGCAATAAAATATTAAGTAAATTAGGAAAGCATTCAATATTATCTTTCAAAATGCAATCTGCCCAAAATTTCAATTTTAAAAGAGTGGCATCAATTTTACTTTATACCTTGAAAATAGTGAAATAAGTGGTCAGTAACAAGCGATTCAATGAGTAGGCCAAATAATGGAAACTAAAATGTGACCTAATGCGTCACGATTAATATATTTGAAGCTAGTGACTTTTACGAAATTTAAGATTTTATTTTATCTATAAAATATTTATTTTTATTTTTACAAGGAAATTGCCTTTTAGAATTCAATCTTTTATAAAAATAAAAATTTTACTAAAATTTTTGCACATTGATTAGGCAAATAGTGATCTCATGTGGTACTCTTCTCAAAGTTTCACTAAACCCTAGGGCTCCGAGGAACCATATTGAAGACCTCTGCATTAGAAGGTAGTACTTTTGAATTTGCTTCAAAAATATTTTCCACTGTGATTTTCAATAAAATTCATAGAATACTTAAAGAAAATAATGGCTATAGAAAACACTAGAAATAAAATAAGGGGAAAGAAAGATAAATATTAGACTTAAAGAATAAATTCATTTTTTTTTAATAATCTATAACAAGTAAAGGTTCACACTAGATTTTATGAAAAGCAAAGTTCAAAAGATGAAAAATAGATATTTTTTAAAGAAAAAAGGAAGCTATAAATATAGGAAAAATTTAAATAAAATATCCCCTTTTCGTAAAACACTGAGGGAAGAACAGAATGGGATCACTTATTTCCAATGATAGTCCCACAAAATTATCCAAGAATGAACCCAGTAAAACATTTTTATATGTGATGTATAACCTTCTCAAATTTTATATATAATAGTCACTTTTATAGTACAGACACAAATATTCTGCAGAAATTAGGCCGGTTTGTGCTAATATATAAATTATTTCACTGTAGATGATAATTATTAATAACAATAATTAATTCGCCAAATATATACTAATTTATCAACTAAACTAATACTAATTATATTATTGACTATACTAATTTGTAATATATACATACTTTGGCAAAATATAATCATAGAGCTTTAGCAATCATAAGAAAACATTTTAATTGTGCCTCAGTTTCTCGCTTACAATTTTGATGAGATTCACTAAGGATGGATTCCTTTTCATCATACAGATAAACCAATAAGTCTTAAACAAGTAAAAATTAAGCAAAATTATTAATAAATTAAAATATACATAGTAGAAAGCTAATGTATCACAGAAAAAGATGCTGTATGTTAAATCTTTTTGAAATTCCATCATAATACAAAGTGGAATTTTGAAAAGATTAGTCAATCTAATCATATTTTATATTAGCAACTTCAAAAGTCAGACAGCAAAACATTTCCAAACAAATAATTAACCAGATGCGAATAAAATTTTTTTAGTACCACATAGTCAAGAAAAGCTGGCATGCATCATTGATATTACATTTTTCACATCTTGACTGGTTAGTGTGGAAATTGTAATAATCTAGTAGAGATAAACTCAGTACATATATGCTAATGATAATTAGATTACTAGATCAGTGATTTAATAACAAAGCAGTAATAGAATATTATATAGAAGCAATGTAGCATTGAAAATTAATTGATTTAAAACAGAAAATTTTTTAATGCTTTCTGGGACAAACTTGTTTGTGAAGGATTTGTGGTTTACAAGTATACATGAATGCAGTGTAAATTTTACATTCTTAGGTGTCAAAAACCAAACATTTAAAATGGTTTTCTTTCTAATAAAATCGTCAGAACACATTTCAATACAGATATGAACTTAAAAACATGAAAATATAGTCAACTTTACTAAAAGGATTTGTTTGGTTAGTATAACAATAAAGAATTTATAACATGCAGTATGTCGACCTATATTTCTTAGGAGTATGAGTGGGAATTGAATGTGTAAACTAAGATAATTCTATTAAATAGAATATAAAAATGTTGCATAATCATCCCTTTTATTAGATTTTGTTATATTTGTATAATTGGGTGTTTTTCAGTATATTTACCTAGACTATGACCCAAGAGTTACATACAATCCTCCATTGATTTGCTGGCAGCCTGCCTGCCTCCATATACTATTTTGATATGAGTAATTGTTAAAAATGTATTAGGAATAAAATGCATAAATAAAAACTAATAAAAATGTAATAATTATTTAATTCATTCAAAAATCAAAACATTAAAACTGCTATTCAAAAGCACTACTAAACATTTAATGTCCTTTATTATATTTTTTTTCTAATGGCTCAATTCCAGTAAAACTTATATCAATCCTTTCCAATTTAATTACACCAATCTCATCAATGGTTGGCGACATTTTTGTAGTTTGATTGAAATTTGACCTGGTTGATTGAATTTTACACATGTACCAAGATTACATAAGATAAATAACTTCAAAGGTGTTTTTCCCCCCCTTTTTCTCACTAGCCTCGTTATGCAATGCATCTATGTATGGTATTGGCTCTAAATAAATCTACTCATTCATACACTACAGCTATAGAATGGATCTAATCATCAATTATGGTCAAACATTGCAGTAAAAATCAGAGATGGGTATCACACTCACAGATTTTCATTACCAAACCATATAAAGATTTAAAGGTCATTAGGAAGCATTGTGCACAGCTTCCATTTCTCCACAGTTTTTTTGTGAAAATGTCCTCAGCCAAACAGCATATAACTCCCACAAAGATATAACATGGCCTTTCATCTCTCATTTTATTTTTTAAATATTAGACACTTCATATCAACATATTTCAAAACACTATACAAAAGTACATAAGAAATTATACAGCAGTTTGTGTTTGATATGTTTAACATAGTACATTTAAAATTGTTCAAATATTTATCTCTGCTTGATGCAAGAAGTACTTATTAAATTCAAATAAAGTATCAGAGGATGAAACAATATATATATATGTGTGTGTGTTGTGTGTTTGATATGTCTATCATGGTACAATTAAAATTGTTCAAGTATTTATCTTATTATTATTGTTCAAGTCCTTATTAAATTCAAATAAAATTTCAAGATGAAACAATATAAATATAAACACACTTATTTAGCAATATACTTATTGAAGAAGCATAAATTCATGCTCCTGAAGCTCATAAAATATCAAATTTTCTACATTTTAAAAATAAAAAAACTAAATGAATTAACTCTCTAACATGAAATCAGATTTATAAATATTGCAAAAAGCTTTTTGTATACCTCAAATAGAATTCTTGTTTCTGCATGTACATTATACTAAAATTTGGAATAACACCAAAAAATAAAATTATGATGTTATTTTATTATATACTGAGGAATACTTTAGATAAAAATGAATAAAAATTAGTACCAAATAAAATTCCCTCAAGTATTGCATGATTCTGAAACAGATCTTAGAAAAGGTGAAACAGTTATTTCAATTTAAATTATTAATATATAAGAATTCAACTTTTTCCTCAATAATTATTAATCAATAATTTATGTAAAAGCCATAGAAGATATTGAAAATATAACAAACCAATTAGCATTTAAAATCAACCCACTCAAATAAAACCAAATTTCACTTTTTTATAGTGTTTACATGACAATCAAATAATGCTTACATAAAGCAGTCTTTAGGTTCCTTAAAGCTCCAATAATAAGCAAATTTATGTAACCCAAAACAAAAAACTAGAATAAAAAAACATTAGACTCAAATGTTAAAGAAAATTATAATTATTAACAAGTAATTTTCTTAGTTACTAATATTTATATTTAGTTTATTTTAATAATTTTATTATCATCCACATAACAAACAATGAAGTTAATTATGTCACAGGGCTTTTTTAAATTTTAAATTTATGTTACAGAGGAACCATGTTAAAGATATACACTGTTAAGGAATTCTCAATACTTCTATATAAGCAATTAATCAGTTCCTTCAGTTGATTTTATCAATTCAAAGCAACAATTAAATTTAAGCATGATTAAATAGCACTATTTAAATACCTTCAAAAAAATTCATTTAACATATTACACATCTATTTTTCCTTATTCAAATTATTCTTAAAAGTTTTAGATAAATGTTTTTAGTTTTACTGTGAAACATGAGGTACTTCAAATTTAAAAAAATCTGACTAAATGAAACATTTCATAAAATCACACCTATAAGTCTCCTGAAGTGTTCAAATGAGTTCTTAAATTAAATTTTTCACTCACTATGTTTTTCAAAGGTTAACTTAAAACATGAAAAACAAAACACATTTTTTGAAACATTAATAAATTAAATTCTTTAGAAATTACTTGCAAAAAAACAAATTCCTTATAACACTGTAGCACTTTTAACATAATTAAACTCTGTGTATTATCATACAATGTAAGCAATACTACTAACATTTTAAATAGTAACAAATACATAAAGAAATAAATTTTTAAAACAAAGACAAAATATTGCTTTTTTTATTACAAAATAAAAATCTACAATATTTTAGATAAAAACACTATGTACAAATTCAATGTGATTTTTTGTACAAATAAAACCATGTAAAATCATTAGATCTAAAGAGCAGTCTTGTATACTTATGAAGCACTTTTCTTTGACCTGAAATCAATAATATAAAACTAAAAACTAATAAAAGATAATTTTATAAGAAAAGATAAAATAGTTTACATAAACAAAAATAACACTGATTTATATTTAATCTATTAAAATATTTCTTTAACAATTTATATTAGATTCCATAAAAATAACTGAGCAAAAATGTCCCTTTAAAGACAATCATAAATTTATATGCAATTATTATTTTGAATATTTATTAAAATAAAAGCTTAAAAATTGAAAAAAAAAAAAAACAAAAAAACTTAAGAACTCAAATACCTACAGCACGTCAATAAAATTACATGTAAAACACTATCCTTGAAATTTCTATGTAAGTGGATTTCCTTATTTTAAATTCTACAAAACAAAAATTATAAGGCTGGATAAATTCAAATATTATTTAATGCATATAATCTAATCACATCAAATATATCATAGCTTATATTTAAGTCAATAATAACTACTAAAGTTTTTTTGTTTCATTTGTTTTCAACTGATAATAAAATTAATAATTCTTCTCACACCTTTTAAAACCACTTAGATAAAAATGAAACAGAAAAATTATTTTTTAAATTTTTTTTTTTTTCCTTGCCTAAAATGAATTTAGAATTAAATAAAACAGAAAATACATAATCCAAAAAATCTTATAAGAAAATATACAATGTTGCATTTATTTTAGGTACATATATATAATATTTTTATCTCTTCATTGTATTTAGTCCTTTCAATATAGTTTTAAGAGAAGGATAACCTGTATAAAGATTTTAAAAAAATAGATCTAATAATCTTTTATCATCATACTGTGATGTTGAGCTATTCGCGGTTTTCTCTTCACTAATCTTAGGGACTTTTAAGATTGATTGCTTTTGCTAACAACCTTTGCCCCACCAAAAATGAAAGCAGGTAGAAATGAAGTGAAGCAAGAGTTAGGAAATATATAAACTCAGATTGAGAGTCGCGATAGAGAGGTCAAGTGATTCTAGTGTTCGGCAATTGTTCCAGAGTCGAAGTTAGAACCAGGAATTGTTACAAGTTATCGGCTCGTTAATGTATGCTAGAAGTCAAGATAGCCTCAGAGTGATCTTAGTGGTAAGAATCAGTTAGTTTATTACTGGTAGATCAAGTTAATATAGTTAAGGCCTTGTCCGGACAGCATTTATAATCGTCGTTATATTAGCAATCAACCAATAAATACTGTGTGTATTGGTCCAACACCTTTTCGATTGACTTTTAGTGTTTTGAGTTTAGCTATGTCTCAAGAGGCAAACAGGAATAGTTTGCTGTCAAAATACTAATCTAAATTTTTCAATACCTTTTACTCTGCTTGGCACTTGTATCCTTTTCAACAGGTTGGTATTCTTGCAACATCTTTCGTTTTAAAATGAATTCTTCAATCTATAAAAAACATCAGTTATTTCATGAATAAAATTGTGTTTTACAAACTCCTAATGTATAAGTTTTTACAAATATTTCTAAATTTCAAGACTTAAAAGTTATTACAATGTATAAATTTTTAGGGGGGGGTATAAAAAAAGATAAATTTAATACATTAAAAAACTGTGCTTAGGATTTCAGGAGATAATTCATACAAAAAAGTCATAAAAGTCACTTTAAAATAATTCGAAATAAAAACCAACGTTTTTATATGGTGGCAAAGTTTATTAAAATATTAGTTAAAACTGGTTGCAAATATATAAATATTGCATTGTTAGGCAAATAAGAACGGTTCCCAAAATTTCAGAGCTCTAGCTTGATGGGAAGTTGGTTAAATTAACAATAGACAATTTGATGACACACACACACCAAGTGAAATACATAAAAACGTTAAAACTAACTAAAATTAATTAATCCGGTAAATTAAATGGTTGGAATACAGTTTAGTCAAACCACTCTTGGAGACAGGAATTATTTGGCGGTATTTTGCCAAATGTTGCTAAATTGGTCCGCGAAGCGGACTTAATATTCAGCCAAAAAAAAAAAAAAAAAAAAATTTCGCCAAGTTTGGCAATTATTCAAATTGCACCAAGTGATTGGGCTAAACTGCATTATTTAAAAAAATATGAGTTAAAACTTGTCGCAAACGTCTAAATATTGCATTGTTAGGCGAGTACGAACGATTTCCAAAATTTCAAAGCTCTAGCTTGATGGGAAGTTGGTTAAATTAACGATCGAAAATTTGATGACACACTCACTTACACCAAGTGAAATTCAGAAAAACGTTGTAAAAATAAGGCCATTTAACAGGAAAATATGTTTAAGTTCACACTTATCATTATCTGCATATTGTCTAACATTAAATGCCAATAATTTATTCTTTTATTTATCTTAGGATTAAAATAATAGCAGTTATAGAAAGAACAGATTTCAAATATTTCCATTAAATTAGACAGATCTCAATATTTTGATCAAAATTCAATTTTCGATTTTAAAAAACAAAACTAGCAAATTAATTACCTTTTTACAGGTGAATATCACTCAAGAGTCACCTTGTGTTTAGCACAATATATCACAAGAGGATTCAGAGCCAGAAATTCAATACAACCAACAAATCATCACCCAAGAGCTTGTACATATGATAGCACAATTATTCACATTTTAAGCAACATAATTGTTTTGTTGTGCATCATATTACTGTTATCATTTGAACTAAACATCATTGAACATAAAAAATAATGCATTCGTTAAGTCAAGGAAACTTAGATTAACATAAAAGGGGGGGGATGAATTTTTTATAATCAAATACATCACAGCATCTTACTTTAATATACTAAAATAAATGAATTTTACCTAAAAATATATAATAAATTAAAAGAGAAACCTCTAAAAGTGTTTTATACATAAACATCAGAATATCGAATTAAATCCACAAAAGGAATTTATAAGAGTAGGAAATAATAATAATCAAATTCCAAGAAAATATTCCAACAATTAGGGTTTTTTCTGGAAGTTAAGAGAAAAACAATACGACCAAGGACATCCAACAAAAAAGAATGGGGGAAAAAACAGCACACTTAGTAGATATGTTACATATATATTGGCATACTGCTATTAGCAAGTCATTAATAATTTAAAGCAATATTTCTAAAACTTTTATTTCATTCAAATCCTTGTTAATGACTTTAAAATCTAATGCATCTTTAATCCCGACTTGAAATCTAAGCTACTGCTAAATGCTTTCAATGGTAGTTTTGTAAAATAACTTTTCTCACTGTAACTCTTTCTGAAATCAAAGAATTTCAAACACAAACCAAAAAATTAATAGTCACTTAACCCATTCATTTGTTCCTAGAATGAGTGAATTTAAAGACAAAACTATGAAATCAACTATTTTGACAGAGTTTTCATTTTTATTTCTTTGCATTAACATTTAAAGAACAAACGAACATTAGATATACAAGGTGTTTTGAAACTCAAGGGCAAAAATTTCAGGGGCAATAAAAAATATTAAACAAGCAATTTTTGCCATACAATGTATAGGCAGAGAGCAAGTGGTGAACCACTAGATGATGCTATCATGGAAAGCATAAAGCGCAAATGTTTTTGCATATCATCATTTCTATCATGGATTTTAGGAGACAAGGCCTCTTCCTGATTGCTATTCATTGTTTCACCTCCAGAAATCCAAGGTAGAAATGAAGATGTATAAGGAAATTCATGGTTTATGCTTCCCATGACAGAGCTGCCTAGCAGTTCACCACTTGCTTTCCACCTATGCATTGCATGGTGAAAACTGCTAGTTTAGATATTTCCTATCACCCCTTAAATTTTTCCCAATAAGTTTTGAAACACCCTGTTTATACTCAAGTTACTGGGACAAATGTTACATATAATGGAATGTTGGATATAAAGGATGCACAATAGAAGATTTTAAGTTGGATCCTTATAAACTGTCCTTGGTAGAAAATGTTATGAAAACTCATTCACAAGTTTATTCTAAACATTAATGTTATTGATATCATTAATTGGTAGAGCAATACTGTTTTGAAAAGAAAGAGAGTAAGAAAATATTTTTGTTCACCAGCTATTAAAACTCAGTAGCAGAGTAATATCATATTTAATTCTTCTATCAAGAAACAATACTCCAGACTACTGAACTCCTAAATTCTAAACATTTCCAAGAAGGAATGCCATGTCAATAACTTATACAATTACATAGTTTCACCAGTATAGCAATGTCATTAAGAAAGTTTATTATTTTCAATGTTTGGAATTGATGAGTACAGCCTACATAATTTATAATTGTATTAACATCTCACCATGGAAGATAAGAGATTTGAAGGTAGGAGAATTAAAGAGAAATTGATAGAAGAAGTGCAATGCTGGTTTCCACATCGAGGACAGTTTTGAGAAGTGGCACACATATGTGAAATTATGTATAATATAGTGATACTTCAAACCGGAGTGTACACATAGTAAAAAAAAAAGCATTTGCAAAAATACAGTGAAAATGTGATATATATAAACAAATCTTCACAACATTACCACTTTTGCAGCTAGCAGAGTTAAGTCCATTCAATTGCATAATTTAGACAATAAGAATATATTTTATCATTTTTTCACTAATTGTTGTAAATTATTTTCATCTCCAAAAATTTAAGTATATTTTCATACTATAGAAAATTTTATTGCCTTTCAGTTAATTTTTATTTTATTGTTCTATCATCATTAGAACAAAAGATATATGTATTATTGCTAAAACCTGTCATTATTTTGCAGTACTTTAAATTACAACCACTGAGAAATGAGGTTGGGTAAAAAGTCTGTATGTTAAAGGTCAATATCATAAATACAAGGAAAAGTTCCTTTACTTATTAAACAGGAAAGTAAATTAGTACAGATCAATTACTAAAACTATACTTAAAAGATAAATATATTGTACAAACTTAAACACAGACAGAAAACTTGTATTACGAAGTTTAAAAAAAAAATTTTTTGAAGTTATTATGTTAAAATCCTGTCAGCTATTTTTGCCACACTATTCTCTAGTGTTACCAAATATCACGATATTCCACCAGTAATGCAGAGTGTTAAATTAAATACAGTTTTTCCTATTTGCCATCATGATGTGATGTGGCCAATTTTGCCATTGTAACCTAATTTATCACTTATTTAAAAAAGAGTTCTATATTAGCTATTATAATAAGTAGCCATTTCTGGTGTTTCACCTCGCATTTGGAGAAAATGATAAAAATTTGGCACCAACCTACTACAGAGCAACATGCACACACACTCAGTACAGTATTTCTACAATAGTATTCAAACATTTTAAAAACAACAACTGCTATTTCATGGATCCAAAGACTTGTGTGCATATACCAAAAGTTGAAACTATGAAGCTCAGTCAAATGGTGCAATAATAAGCAGCAGGGATCCACATGTCATCCCTTATATTCATAAATATATGAATTTATGTGAAATCATATCCACAAAGATGAGGATACATTTTTTGCTACCCTGAATGGAATTAGAGATATTTGGTCACCAATCATAGATAGGGAGAAAGGCAGAAATTGTACATAAATAGGTAGAATTGTAGAGTGGCATATATAGGCAGAAATTGTACCAACTTTCACGGTTGATGAGATTTTATACAAAAAAGTACCAAAAGTTTTTTCTTCCCCTAAAATTTAAATTTTTAGAAATTTTATTATATGAACTCTTTTTCAATATATTTTAGAACTAATTAGGTATGATAAAATAAATAAATTGAAATGCTTGCATCTAAATAAATCATAACTAGTTCTGGAACTAGAATGCTTATTGTAACCAAGTACTTTTAATAAATAATCCTTTGAATATGTACTTCGTTTTTGGAAATTTAGTACTTCTAGTATCACCTTTTACAAATAATTTTGTAGCTTGAGATATCTATATTCAAAACTCTTACTATATCCTTTTGAAATCATTCGTTCAACCACAGGTATGTGCATTACATTTTGAAGATTATTAACAAATGCATGGAAATAAGCAAAAAACAATGCAAAAGATTTTAAAATAATTCACAGTTAAATTATGATTAATAGAAAAAGAATCTTATTTCATAAATTCATAAAATTCAGCAAATGCTTACCTGTACAATAAATATTTTCTATTATAATTAAAATAGAAAATATTTTAGTAAAAAAATATTTATATTAAATGTTTAATAATCCAAACATTTTAATGCAATTTTGCCAATAATTTAAAAATATATAAAAAAAAAAATTAAGAAAGCATAAAATATTTCCAGTGTACTAAATATGAATATAAATTTTAAATATTTTAAAAGTTATATGACATTGTTCTTTAAAATAAGGTATATAAGATATTAGAAGTTGCCCTCAGTGGTCTGCAGATCACTCACAGACCATTAAAAAACTTTTAATGCCTTACAAAAAATGCAGATCGTAATTTACAATGTTTATGTCAATTACAATCTTTAAGCAGTTAATGCAAACTTAACTATAGAATCTTAAATAATAGTGCAGCCCTACATATTTTTAAGAAAGTGATTTTCTATTTTTAATACATTTCATAATTGAAAAGTCCCTGAATTACATATAACATTTTCATCACATTATATCTTTATAGGACGATCTCATACAGTATAATTAAACTACAAAGACATATGCTACTAACACAAATTGACTTACTATGTTATAACACCATTAGATTCACAAATGTTATAAGTGAACATGCACATCAGAAAGGAAAAAAATGGACATGTAATTATCAAAACTTTATATAAATATTACCATTATTTTTATTTTTAAAAAAAAGTCATGTCATCAGCCTCCAGAATTTGAAATAATGAGTTGTGCATTACATGATTAACTGGCAAATGCCAATATAAAACAAATGAAGATGGTAGATGGAAAAATTTATGGCATTGCAAACAATGTAACTCCGTAAACCAGTTAAAAATATTTATGTATTTTTATATTCAAACAAAATTCCTAGAATTATATATTAACTAATTAAAAGGAAATTGCAAACATACTTCCTCATCTCCAATGGTTTCTACATCTATCACAGATGATGTATCAGATGAATCGCTACCTGCACACGATGATTTTACTGAAAATAAAATTTAGCTTTTTTAAAATACCTTTTTCATAATTGAAACAAGAACATTAAATAATGATATAAGCAAGGCCCTGATAAGAATATAAAAATTTTCTAAAATTGACTGATTAACCTATTTGCATCAATTGAAAAAGTGGAAAATTAACCCTTATCACAAAAAATATTTTTATAGTATAATGATAAATATATTTCAAAATGATAAAACAAAAATTGTATTCACATAAAGAATTTATAATTTTATTTAGTATAATGAAGTTATACATTGAAATTAATTGGAGAAATTAAATAGTTTTACAACATATGACAATACTTGAAATGGTCAATACATATAAAGCCAAACAGCAGTTATCACCTGGATAAAATGAATCTTTTCTCTCTTTTTTTAAGATTAATAAACTACATGACATTTACAAGCTTTTAGTTATGAAGTTGTTTCAATGGGTTTTAGAAAATGTTGGCCAGTTAAGCTTGAGGGTAATGATGGATATGATGTAATTTCTCATGTTGCTCATGCTTTTATTTTTAGTTCATTTTGTTCAATTACTTATTCTGCTAATTTTTGCTTGAAAGCAAAAAATACTCCATCATTATAAATAGTTTTGAAAACAATATAACTGTTCAAAAGGATCATTTGAAGGGTTTCTTTTTGTAAACCTTCTGAAATCACCAAATAACATAGAATTCGCTGAGAATTTGATATCCTCCGTCAATTCCATCCATACTTATAATGAATAATCCAACAACTGTTGGCTTTACAATATTTTCTTTAATTTTGTAACTTTTTCTTGTACCAAAAAATCCATGTTATGCATTGTCGATAACATTATATCTTTTAACTTTCCATTCAAAATTGCTTACACTTAGATCAATATTGTCATTGGCAAAAGATTTTGCACTAGTCTATTTTTTCCAGGTCTAATTACTTTTTCACAACTATTCAAATAAAAAACCTTCCATTTTTTATCAGTCCTTTCATTGCTACTAACTGCATGTTGTTGCTATGCATGCTAGTGTTTTATTCTTATGCACAAAAAACTGATGCACACATCTGCACTTTGGTGATAACAACCAGGAAAGTTTCATACATATAGGTACTTATGATGCAAATGAGTTAAGTTCTTTAAAGAGCTAAAAATGACACAAAAAAGGATTCTAAATTACCTAAAAATAGTGTTATTGTAAACAATATGATTAAAAAGTAGCAGTTCCATATTAAATTACCAGTTTTATGCGAAATAATGCGGTAGATTTAAGTATATTCTCAAAAAAAGAGAGAGAGAGATTCCAAAATATAGAAGCTCAACAAGAAGCATCTACAACATTAATCTTTAAATATTGCTAAACTAAGTATAATTAAAGCATTTTTTTAAAAAATTTAAAGAGTTAATTATAAATAGGTTAGCAATATCTATGATACTAAAATAAAAGAGTGTAAAATGGATGAGTAGAAAAGAATTATATGTAAAAAATCCATACATTTATGAAAAATAAAAGTTGGTATTGTGGCATACATAACAGTTCACCTTAAATAAAGACTGATGTTCATACATTTATATAAAGACAAAAAACATAATTCAGGAATAGAAATAAAAGTATAACTCTAATTAATATCAGTAGAGAAAGAAAAGTATATACAATTTTTTAAAAAATACTAAAAATGTGCTTGAATATTATGCTTTAAATGGTTAATACATACAAAATGGAAAGAAAAAAAAGTTTTCAAATAATATTAACATGCAAATAATAAATAACATTAAATCAAAATTATTTAAATAAAATGATATAAAAATATTTTTCACATTCTATTTCCACAGAAATAAATTTGAAGAATAAAATTTTTTAACCTTTATAAAGGAGAATGTAAAATAATTTTACTCAAGACAAATATCAGATATTAGATATAATTGACACACACATGATGTCCTTGGAAGAATATGTTACGAGAAATTATAACATATATCTTGAATTACAACATATATATTGAATAATTAATCATTATTCAATACACATTCAATAGTTGTTCTAAACAATGTTATTGATACCATTAATTGGTAGAGTGAAAATGTTTAGAAAAGAAGGAAAATTTCTTTCATCAGCTATTGGAACTCAGCTGTGTCAGTAATATAATGTAAACAACTGATATAATTAAATAGTTTTCAACAATTTTGCAATAACATGGATGAAATTTTTTTTTTTTTAATTTTATTTTTATTCAGTTGTTCAGTTTTACAGTTATTGTAATACTGTATTACAGTTGGTGGCCTGTTAAGATTTTCTTACTCCCATTTATAATTTTATTTGTCTCCAGAAGCTTTAACTTTCATTACAAAGAGTAAATATTTATTTTATGCAAGACATTCTTTTTGCTGTGACAACTTAATAATTGTAAAGTCAGTGGCATTATTTTGAAGAAATACTCAATATTTTGGTAAGACAGAGTGACAAAACTACTTTGGGAGTGAGTGAAAGTTGGGGTTTGTGTCACAAGAGCAAAATTAGGTTGTGCTGTGCCAACCATGTGTAACTGAGACATAAGAAAGGGGTGGAAGGGATTGACAAGGAAGGCCGAAAACAGAGAAGTATAACTAGGGTATCCCAAAAGTACAATACTCTTGTTTACCGAAGATAGTAAGCCCCATACGAAAAAAATACTGAGGAACCCATCAAGATCATGATTTTTGTACTTACTTAAAGAAGGTAAGTCCCTGAAGCTATGATTCAGGATAAGATTTTTGTTAAAAATATGATTTATATACTATGAACATATTTTTTCATTTTATCACGAATTGCTGTTAATTATTTCTAACCTCAAAAACTTAGGTATATTTTTATAACATAGAAAATTTAATGCTTTTCAGTTGGTTTTTATTTTCTTGTTCTATCATTACTAGATTACAAATGTGTGTCTATATTATTGCTCTAAAGCCTGCCAATATAAATATTTTCAACTATGTAAATCTCAACAAATGGAAGTGCAGTTGATTTAAAAATCTGAGGTAAAAGGTTCATCTTTATCATTTACATAAATTAAAAAAATAAACATAATCTTGACCTCATCAGTTTTATCAACCTCTTCATATTCCCAGTTTTTGTTTTGATCAGATGAACTGATGATCAGAAGATCACCGAAATTACATATCATATTTCAGAATTGAATAAGCATCTAAACATTATCATAGCTTTGTTTTATGAGCATTCAAAAATTATTTTAATGTTGAATTCATATTAAAACTTATTAAGACTGTAAATAAAACCCTTCAGACTCTATCATCAAACTTTTTCTTCCTCTAGACAGTTACATTACATATTGAAATATCAATTAATTATCTCTTGTCTTACTTTCTTAACAATGAAAAACAAATACTGAAGTCTTAGATAAAATGAATTAGCATGGTTTCAATGCAAATCTTGAAGTATGATATAAATCAATGCAATGCACCAAGACTGATAATAGACTATCACAGTCAATTACTCCAAATTCCCATTTTTAATACTGTGGACCTTTTCGAATCACCTCATCCATATAATTAAAACCCATTGAACCCAAGCATTGGAAAAAAGTAGAAACAAATGCAAATTGCATCAGTATATCTTTCACTGCTAAGATAAACAAGATCAGATATTAACTAATAAGAATTTAAATCAAACCAATAGTAATCTGTAACAATATTTAAATGATGATCAATATAAAAATATATTACATTATAAAACTGATTTAGTACAAATAACATAGAAAAATACTCACCGACATGATTCATTCTTTCGTAACCAGCAGCAAAAGAATGATTTTTAGCTTTGGTTTCAGATGACCTTGAGCTGTCAGGATATTTATTTACATCATTCAATTGGTCATATGAGTCATTTATTAAAGGCAAACTATCACTTGAAAGCCCTGGCCTGAGATTATTAAAATGTGGTAGTTTCTCGTCCAATATCACTTCCACTTCATTAAACAAATGAGATGGAGAATCTGAGTTCTGTGAGGATCCTGCCTCTTTAAAAGATGAGACATCTAATGAAACTTTAGTTTCATTTGCCTTTTGGCTCACTTTAACACAGTTCTGATTGGAGTTGATGGCATTCAGTCCATATCTAGCTCCTGAACGTGTGGTCATTCCTTCAAAATTGTTTTGTACAGCATTTGTCCTTTCACGGTGAGATTTTACATAACGAAATGCTCCACCAGAAGTCCTAGAAAATGGCTCACTTTTAGAGATAGTTGCTGAAGAAGTTCCTGTCATTACTTCAGTTGCATTGTTTGGCTTTATTGGAGGAACACCCACAGTGATATCAAACATGTCCAATTTGTTGTTTGATCTCTTTGAAAACTGGGCTCGCCTGTTAGAGTAATAAGGTTTATCTAAAATCTGATTCGACATCCAAAACTCTTTGTATTCACTTTGAGCAAGATCAAAATCTTTGACCAAGCTAAGAATTTTTTTCGAATATTCTTCTTCAGAAGAGATAGGAGGTGCATCCTAAAAAAATACACATAAAGATCAAAATTATCATTAACAGAAAATCATTAATTAAATTACAAATCTAAAAAAAATATATTTCCCAAGATTGAAGACATTAAAATTATAACAATTGTTTCATTAGTCATATCATGTTGAGGATAACACTAAAGATTTACAATTAATACATATATGTGAGAGAATGATTTGATATCTTTGGAACAATTATTGAATAAGAATTACTGAATTCTTTTGTTAGAAAATGTTAATTTACATATGTACAACTGATACTCACTTTAATACCAATTAAGAATTCAATACCAACAAAACTATTTAATCCATAAATGTAAATAGAGAACAAAGCTTTTTGTTTTTACCTATAAAAAGCAATTATATCTTGTTAAATAAATATGCCAAAAATTTAAACTACAGTAAACCATTAATGTCAATGTTTCTTTGTTTCTCTAATAAACCAAGATATAAATTTAGTAACATTAGCACTCTAGATGACACGAACAAATCAAGAAGCAGAATAATTATATCTACAAGATATTGATAAACATGATTTTTAAATTATGGCAGAACTTCCTCATATATCTAACAATAAAATTACTTTATACACAAACACATATATATTCTTTGTTGCTTAATTTCCAAAGTAAGTCAATAAATCAATAAAACAATTTTTACAAGCATAATTAAATCTTACTATTATCAATAGATAAAAATTTATATCAATCATTAACATATCCACTCAAATTATAAATATTGATCAGTAACTATCACATAAAGAATAATTAAAGGTCTCAAATCAGTCAAATTTCATTATTTGGACAATCGATCATTTACAGAAAAAATTAAACATTATGAAACCAAGAAACTGTGAATATATATATTGTAAATCAACTGTGTAATAAATAACATAGATAACTGACTAGTCAAGTTTGACAAATTTAAAATGCCTATGATATGATCACTAGTAAATTTCTACAGTTGAATTTATTTACTAGAATGTTTTCAGTTACCCATTGTTTCAGGTGATCAGTACTTAGATAATCAATGCTCTATTATATCACGAAAATAATATCTCAAAGAATAATATGTAATTCAAAAAAGAAAAGGACATTTATTCTTTTATTTAAAGAAAATTGTTATATTATAAAAAAGAAGTAAACAACGGGTTATTACAAGAAGGCAAAAAAATTACAAATAAATTATACTTATCTCACAATTACCAGACATAACTCAGCAGTATTTATAATAATTAACGATGGAACTATGCATTAGAAATACAGAAGGGAAAAAAATTAATTCACTCACACTATCATCCAACCAAGGCCTCCTGCAAGCAGATAAAAATATTTTAATACAATAAATTGCACATTTAAAATAACTAAATGCACTTTAAGAAATATAAACTATTAAGAAAATTCCTATAATATGTTTCAAGTATGAACTGAAATTTGCCATTTCAGAAATTGATATACAATATAAATATGCATACAGGAATAAACTACAAACAAAAGGAATAACAGAACACAAGAATTAGACATTTTAAAAATCTTAAAACATAATTATGCAGTTCAAAATTATTGCACTTTAATTTAAAAATCTATATCATTTAATCAGATTTACATTCTATCAATAAGAACTATTTTAAACATTTGACAATTAAGCAACTTGTTTTCTTTCCTCAAAAGCTTCCAAAATATTTTAAAATTTCATGTAAGTGAATACTTTATACTAAATTTCTAGTTTCAAAATTGTTTTAAAAAAAAAAAAAAAAAACTTTATTAAACTATAACGTTTGAATTTTTAATTATTTTCAATAACTTTTAAATTTTTGTAAAGATGGAATAGGAAGCATAAATGTTTTAATAAACCTTTTTAAAGCTTTGAAATTGTTTTGAATGAATTTTGGAAGAAAGAAAAAAAAATTGAATTAACCAATAAAAAGATGCAATGAAAGATATATATATACACATAACCACCAAAATTCTCGGCAAAAAAACCTTTTAATGAATTTACTTTTAACACATTTTTTGATAGTTTTTTATTTAAATTCATATAACCTTTGATCAGTAACATAGTGCAGAGATTTCTGTAATTTTTATCTTTCCATGTAGAAAATAACAACATTTTTTTTTTTTTTTTGAAAATGCTTTATAGTTATTAACCTTCTATAGGCCAATGTTCCCAATAAGGAACATCAAGTTAAAATATTTTTAAAAAATAAGTTTTATCAACATTAATTTGAAATAATTATCAAATACAGTTACGGCTGTCTTTAGCTAATGTTTAAGATAGTGTGCCTACATTTTGATCATTTTCAAGTTGAAGAAAAGGTCTAATATTAATTTAAATTATTATAGATAGAACATATATGATCATTAATTAGATAGCATATTTAAAATTTTGAACTTTTTATAAATATTCCAGTACAGGAGATGAAATATTCAAACACATTTTTAACAGGAAAAAAAAAATGATTGATTTGAAAAGAATTGAAAGATAATAGTTGAGATATATACACTTCTCTCTACAGGATAGCATAACTTGAATACAGTTTTGTTTCATTACTAATCAATTTTTTAAAATTTTATATGAATTTTTGTTAATTATTGACATATTTTGGGCTATCAGCAACACATGGTGGCAGGATATCCCCTGCCCCTAAAAACATACTCTTAGGTACAAATACTAATTTTTGGCAAGCAAATACAGTTTCTTTAAGAAGTGAAATCACCAAATGAAATTATAGCAACTATTAAATTGATGAACAATAAAATAGATTTTTAATTCACTTAGGCTTACTAAAAATTAATAATCTCCAAATTGGAATGTTTTGTACGTGTTTATTAGCATTTAAAAAATAAAGGTAAATTTTTATTTTAGTTATACGATTACGTTTACTTTACAAGGAAATTTGTATTATTGAAAAGATATTTATAAAAGTATAGCTTTACTTCAGTCAAGAAGAAAGAATCTGAATTAAATTAATAATGAACTTAATTGACTTATCAGTAACTAAAACTGTCTTAATTTATTCTTTTTAAAAAAACAAAATATAAATTTCTATTTTGTGATAAATTAATAAACTGTGATAAAGGAAACTTTCATAAACTGTGAAATTTTAATCTGATAATTATAATGCACCAAATATAAATATACATATATATATATTAAATTTAAGAAAATTATAATACAAAATGTACTTTTTTCCTATAATTTTTCATTCTTTTCTAGACAAGTATATCTTTTCTTCAATTTCTCCTAGATGTATTGCATATTTTTAATATAAAAAGAACAACAAAACTGAGAATTAATTTTTTTTTCCAAATAATTAATTGTTTGCAGGGGGAAAAAAATTAATTGCAAATAAAAAAAAATATTTAATGAATTCTTACTTGGAACATACTAAGGGTGTATCTTTAGGTGACATACAGGGTTTCCAAGCGGACATACTTTTCTCAATTGCTTGTTTTTCAGACTGAAATGCAATCATACATATTTTTTTTAAAAACTAAACATAGAAAATACTTACTCAAATTATTTATTACAATAAAAAAAAATTACATTTTGTTAGAGAAAATAATAATTTAGCTGATTAAATTTCATCAGTTTAAAAACATAATTAACAAACTTAATTGTATCCTGTTTCTTACATGCGTAAAAAACATCAAGTAGCCTCAATTCCATTACAATCTTTCATTCTTAAGATTTTAAAGGTTAATCTCTGCACACACCCTTTAAATCTAAAGCTAGCACATCATATATCTACGAATAGCAGAATTAATTCATCATTTAAAAATTTATTAGTTTGTTTCTGATGTTCAATCAACAAGTAATTTTGAAACCAACTTTACAGTCATAAAATATAATTAGATGATTAAATTTGGTATTCATTCACAGGAATTTTACATGATGACTCATATCATCAGGGTTTGATTTTATTTTATTTACATTGCACTAGAAGCACTACGAGGGCTATTGGCAACAGAACTCGTAATTCAGAACCTCAGTCAAGTGACAAGGATGACACCTAAGCTGCCCCCACTCCTAACTTCCACACCATGCCAACATGAGGACATTGGGCCCCAACAGATTTAACATGCATTAGCCCCGGCTACTTGGGGGGTCTTAAATGGTACCAAGGCTTAAACTTGCAACTCGATGAAAACCTTCGGCTATGAGTCAACGATCATGACCACTAGCTCTACTACAGCCATGTCTCATATCACCTGCTCTTTGAAGTTAATATCTTGTGCACCCCCTGAATTGAATGACACATTAATTATCAATTATGAAATAATTGAAACATTTCCCATATATTTTACTAAAAAGGAAAAAAAAAAAAAAGCTTTTAAGATCCCTTCATTATTCCCATGACGCAAAACTTACATTTTTTAAGAAACATAACTAGGCTCTTATCTACAGCCCCTCTTACAGGTAGATATGAAGCTATGGAAAATTGCTACCAACTAAATTAAAGAGATAAATAGCAATTAATAAATATACAAAATTTGTCAGTCACAATACTGGTCTCCAGCTACATTCAATTGTATCTAATAAATATAGAGAAAATGATGGATTCAAGTAAATCATATCAAAACTTGATGCTATTTTTGTGATTGTATCAAAAATAAAAATTTGAATGGCATTGCATCACATTTCCTTTATTCAGGTAAAATGAATTCAATCCATTTCTCAAAATTATGATTATGATTTACCAGGTTATTTGTAAGCTCTCCAGTTTCTTTGTGTCTCTTATCTGATGAAGAATGAGAATTGACAACACAAGCCACTCCTACTGACTGCTTAGAATGATTTCTGCCCCTTCTAGGTCGGCCTCTCCGATGAGATCGACTTTTTGTTTTCACTTCCCTGAGATGAAAAAAATAACAAAGAAAATATATTAGAAATTATTAGAAAACATACAAAAATATAAAAAGCAAAAATAAAGAATTTTAAATAGCTACCTGGAGGAATAATTTTCAAGCTCATAAGGTTTCATACAAATCTAAAATAAATTGCAAGAGTTTAAACAGATTTTTAAGCTTTATGATAATGTTTATTTTAGAACATGAAAAATAAATATAAATTCATAATCAGCAATAGAGGTAAAATAAAAGTGTCAAAGACAGCAAATTATATATATATATACACACACACACACACATATCTGTGTGTAGCCCCTTTAGAGTGAAACTTTAAATACAAACTTTAAACACAAATACTGCAATTTTAAAAAAAAATATTTATTTTCATACATTTTTTTGTAGTTGTTCCTTTTAGATGAGGCAAAAATCATTCAACACGAAAACATTCCGCTTAAACTGAACCAGTTTTTTTGGCTTATTTTTTTTCTTTGGACCAAACAAAATAAACAATGGTTGTTGCTGTTGCTAGATTATTGCTTATATTTAAGTAGATCATTCAGAACTCATAAAATTCTATTGATGTAGATCCTAATTACAACATTGCAGTTCCTGTTCCCACAACATATAAAAATTACTAACATCATGAAAAATATATGCAGTTAATTTGATGTACATTCAAAAGAACAAAATTAATAAAACAACGGCGAGTTGTTTCAGTTTGTAGCATTGAGTTCTCAAGGGTCATATTGTGGTAAACACAAGATGAAGATAACAAAATGATGGATGATATCAAATAACTTATAGAAAGTATATGTGTGCATGAGTACATACATAGACTTTCAAACTATGTATCTGCAAGTATAAATTTTACCTATAAATCAAATAAATAAAATCTGAGATCGAAAATAGTAATGTTTCTTCCTGTTTTGTTTTGCTCAACACGAAAAAATATTTTAGTCCAATCAATTTCATGCTAAATTTTTTTCACTCATATATGTATATTATTAATAGGTAGGCATCACCAGCACTATGGCACACTTTTTTTTTTCCTTTTCAAAATTCAACAACCTGGAATTTATTTCCTTTTTAATGTTCAAAATTATTCATTTCAAATATGCAAAGCTAAAGGAATATTTTTTTACAAAAAAAAAATTACTATCAAGCATCTTTATAATTTTGTTTGTTCTTTGCAACAGCATACGTTTAATGAAATGCAGGACTAAATTTATAGTGCATAACATGAAGACAAACATATTTGTATACTGAATATTTCACTAATTTTTATATCAGTCCAAATGCTTCCTAAGATTACATACATTCATAACCAGAAACTACAAAGATAGAATGAATTCTTAAACATGAAGGTTACACATCTCCTTTTCTATGAAATCCATCTGAATGCTATGATTTCCAAAACAAAATTTTCAAATTCCTTAATTCTTTCACCGAAAATGACAACACAATTTAATTTTAAAATATACATGTATCACAATGAAAATGGAACTTAAAATAGAAAAGCTGCTTTAAAGCATATTATTCTATAGAAATGCATAAAATGGAGGACGGCAAATAAATTTTTAATTTAAATCAATAGGAAAAGAAAACTAATAATTCTTATATAATCTATGAAATTACTTAACACAATAACTTTTATTTAATCATCATACAACTCACATTGTCATTTTCACAGATTTCCATTGATGGATCAGACACAATATCATTATCTGTATGCTGCATATCAAAATCATTTGTTTTGAAGGAACTAGTAGCACATTCCCCTGAATAACATGACACCTAAATTTAAAATAATGAACAGTTAATAGTGTTTAAACTTTAAATGACATTAGAAAAAAGTATATGGACACGGAAATGTTACAAAAACTTGCATAAAATAATTTTAAAAAATATCTTCAATCAAAAACGTTTTGGCATAAATGTCACAGTAGAGCAACATTTTGGGCTATTGGCATAGAGCCAATAATTTAGACTGATCAATTATTAATGTCACACTCAGAAGCAATAGATGGTTTAACAAACTTTATAATATTAAACCCCAGTCATGAGACAAGGACAATACCTGAGCTGGTACCATAACGTCAGGACATTGACCCTACAAGCTTAACATCTTTTTAAACTCTGTAACACATCAGATCTTTAGAGGAATTAGAATTTGAGCATTCAGTTTGACTAAAATATCCCCCACCATGAGCTCACAAGCATTCAACTATAATAACTGCACAAATAATTTAATCGGAATTGTATCAGTTAAATGATAACACCTGAGCAAGTCTTCAAATATCTTAATTTCCCAAACTCAACATCCGAGAGCATCAATTCTTTAAGACCTAGTGCTTTGAAGAGGGTTATTTGCATTTATTCATTCACTTATGCAGTTCTTTTGTTCATCCTATGGAATTGTACTATAAAGGGATTGAGAAAAGCAACACGATCAGTTACCTTCTCCCTCAGAAAAAGTACCAGCCCATTCCAGTTCAGCCAGATTCACTTTGATCTGGTATAGTACAGCTCCAATATACTATATGAAATGATTTCTGGAGAAATTAGAACTTGAATACATGTCTCCACCCCTACATCACTGACCATAAAACTCGAAAATTCATTGTTGGTCTACTGTTACCCATAAATATGATAAATTGTAAAGAAATGGATATACAGAAATAAAGTCTGAAAAAATCAGCAGGAGTAATATTTGATATACAGGCAATTCTAAATGTTATTCTCATATGCAAGAGTTAGAAAACCTTTCCAAAAATGGCAAGCCCCATAAAAAGCTGTTTCTAATTTAAATAAGATCACTTTCAAGTAATTTCTATTAAGTACATTTCAAATTGCATATATTTTTTAAATTACTTCCAAGTAACTTTTTAAAAAAAATCAAAATTTCACTAAATGAATTTTTTTTTCTCTGTGAAATAATAGGAGTTATTGAGTAATATAAAAATTCCAACTGTAGTCTATAAGCTTAATGTATATTAACTTTTAATATCACTCTATTCTAAAACATAAACAACAGCATTTAAGATAGCAATTCATGCATACATGAATTTGCAACCTTTACACAACAGTATGTATATTTTATAATATATACATATTCAAACTAACAATACAAAAATAAAAATATCTTTCTTAGCTGAACATTAATGTTTACATTTTCTTACTATATATACAGCCAATTTCTACACATACATTTGGAGAGTCAATAGATAAAGTGACATCCAAGCATGATGAGACAGAAGGTAATAAAGAAGCATCATTAGAGAGATCAGCTGACTCTTGAAAACTGAATTCTATATCATCATTGCAGAATGCTTCAGATGCATTCATGTATTCTTGAATAAACTCCCTCCTTGTTTTCTCTTTTTCAGCAGTTTCCCAGGAAGCCACAACAACAGCCTAGAATAAAAATCATTTAAGTGCAGAAGATATTTGATGCTTCTATATTTTATCTTACTTTAATATGACACACGTATTTGATTTCCTAGAAATGTTCTTTAAAATTGAAGAAGAAACAAATATTGAGCAGAAATCTAATTACATATTTTACTTAGTACTATTTCATAGAATTGAAAACCAAAAATTTTTAATTACTAAAAGTTCTTCTTTTTGTTGAATAGTCATGCCGTCTTCATACAAGTCCAGATCTGAATTTAAAAAAAGTTATAATTAGAAAAATATTCACTGTATAAAAATAACACTGACATGTCCTCAATTAAAATCTCAACTTAAGGTATAATATATTTTTTTAAATATCTTATGTACAAACAGTTACAATACAATTATTATAATTTGGTTACAATAAAGATGTATTTATAACATAATAAATAAGTTTTTAAAAGAACTAAAAGCACTAGCTGCCACAGTCTTACAAATAAAAGCTGCTAACAATAATGAGCTACAAAAAAAAAATTATTAGAAAAGCTAATAATTTTGAAAAAAAAAAAAAATCTCCATTTAACAAAAGCAGTATTTGTGTAAAATTTCATCAACCTGTTTCTCTAAACAGAGAATGTTGCCAAATTATATGATTTCTTGCCTATAATGAAAATGTTTTTTTCACTTAATATTTTTGGAAAAATGGAAAAAAAATTTGGGATCAGCCTAATGCAGAACAAAATGCAGTAAAGTATTTTCAAAGGTGTGGAATTCTTGCATAAAAAAGTATGTAAACCAGCACAATGTCATCACACTAGAAAATGGACAAAAAATGATGTTGCAATGGTAAAGAACGCAGCAAGAGAGCATCCGTTGTTAGAAAATGGGATTAAACAGTGACTCCCTTTTACCATGCTATAAAAAAAATATTGAAGGACCAATTATTCTTTGGGGCTCATGGAAAGCTTATAAAATAGAATTATGAGCTGCAAACTTTAAACATTTCAAAGTTAACCCCTGTTGATCCCAAAACTGGTGTACATACACAAAATATAGAGCATGTCCAAATGGCATAATAAAAAATATCTGGAAACTGTGCCTTACTCCTCAAAATCATATATAGATGAATTTATGCAGTGTTTGATTCACAGTGAAGAAGGTTCCTTCTTTGCTATCTTGAATGGAAAAAGGGATTTTTGGTGTTACTAAAATGACTTGTGCGAGTTCAGCTGGCATTGCTCTAACTTTCATACATGATGGAAAATTGCGTCTACTTTCAAAGTCGACAGGATTTTAAATAAGTACCACAAAAACAAAAGGTAACAATAACAGGAAAAAATATCAAACTAATTTTTAATGCTTTTCCTAATACTTTTAAAAAATACTGTCTAGATCATTTATTTTTCATAATTTTAATAATTTATTTAAATTAATACTTTAACTGAAAGAAATTAAATAAACCTTTCTGTTGAGCCAGCATTTCTGGATTTACAGAATTTTTATCAAAAATCATAAAAAAATAACTCGAAAATATTATTCAAGTCGTTTATTTTATGTAGCAATGTTTAAATCAATGAGTTACAGAGAATAATTTGCATTTTTTTAGATACACATTAACTAAAAGATCCCCCTTAACGAAAATAATCAGAATTTTTTTACCACTATTATTTAATGAAAAATTTATTGCTAATAAATCTATCATCTATATTTTTTACTGGTGAGAAGTACAAACCAGTATCTAAAAACACAATTTAGATCAAATTTAGCAATGCTGATCATTTAAAATATTAAATTTTTGAATAGAAAATAAAAACAACAGTTCCAAGTGGATTTTAATTTAATTCCAATTTAATTCAAAAACCCTCACAAAAAAATATAAATAGAAAATTTTGAACTTATTTGTAGTAATGAAATTATTCTTGATTTTCATTGTAGCATTTAGAATAATGAAGATTAGTCCAAACATATTTTTATTGTTCAATAAATATTAAGCATTAAAAAACCCAAACGAAATAAAATGTCGACATGTGATACTTGAAATAATAGTGAGGAGGGATACAAGAAGATGCATAAATCAACTATTAAAACTTCATAATTCATAAATCTGAATTTATACATCTTTAACAGAAGACAATACTTCCAATGAAATATCAAATTATTAGACTAACCTCTAAGTTTTTCATTCAGTTTTGACTCATAAGAATGGGATTCACACTCTCCCTGTTCTTCATCTGAAATCAGCACCTCTTCTACTTCAGAATTTTGGGAATAAGTAATCATCTATTTAACGAACATAAAAAAAGCATTTTAAACAAAAGCATTAGTTTTTAAATTAAATCATAATTGAGGTACTTAATGAAATTCATAATTAGATAGCATTTTTATAACTTAGTAACAGTTTTGAAAATCAATAAAAATAAAATTTTCTCTCTGAATACCTATAATCTAATAAAAGTATCTAAATCATGTAAAAACTAATCAATCAAATGGTTATAGATATACAAATAGTGAGAGATATATTCTTTCATAAACTACACGAAATTCAACTAATATTAGTGAACAATTCGTTTAAAATATCATTGCTATTTTTGAAAATTTAAAACACTACAATTAATTTTTTCTTTACTTTCACATATCTTTAAATAAATTTTTAAATGAAATAAAGAGGGCAACATAAGCTAAAAAATTAAGAGTGTAACAATTTTCAATCAATTTTCGATTACATATATATTTCATAAAGTGTTCAATAGTTAATATCAACTTACATCAGCAGGATTTTTATCATCATTATTGAATGATTCAGATTCCTTTGGCATCTCTATCATCAAAGTCTTTCAAACATCCAGCAGATGCACTCAAAGGATTAACTAAAAACAGTAAAGAGAATTAATTTTAAAAAATGAACATTTGTAGCAAATTTTCAACAATGAGACCTATTAAAAAATAAGCTACCCATTTACCTTAGGAATAATTTTAATTTATCCTTCCCTTCTATAAATGTCCCTCACCCAGTTTTTGATCATATATTCAATTTAGTATTTCACTCATGCTTGCTTTATATAATTTTTGGTTCTTGTGTATAATCACAAATACATTAGAAAAAACCAAAGTTTAAAAATATATCTGATTGTGATAACTCAATGCCAATGTAATTGTAGTTTAATTGATTGACTGCTAATGTTACATTTAAAAGTAACATGAGGGTTAATAGCATTGAACCTCATATATTTGAACAATAAAGTGATGAGGATGATGCCAGAACTAACACCCCACTCTCACAACTTCCCTATCATCCTATAGTGAGGATTTTGAGCCTGACATATTAAATGTACATCAACTTCTCTACACAATGAATATCAAACTTAAGCCCTCAACTTGATGCATACTACTAGTTTGAATCTATAACTATTCAACTACTGCAGCTGCATTACATCATGGCAAATATAATATACACGTGACTTCCAGTTTTGTTTTGCCAAAGATATTGTAATACTCGTTAATGGTTCAAAGATGTAGTGAAATGATATAGTGACATTTAAAACGTAACAAAAACTTAATATTATAACCAAAAGGTTTATAGCACTCCCAGGGAGGCCTACTATTGCTGCTCCCATGCTATTTAAACTTTTGACTGACTTGCAAAAAACTCTCTTTCTCTCACCTCACAGGCCTGGTGTTGTATAGCAGAGGCATCTGTATCATTGCCCGGTGGGGGTGGGAACACTACAGATATCCATTTTCATCAATGTTTGATTTCTGTATTTCAATACATCTCTTTCTTTTCACTATTCTACTTTTACAATTATAATCTATTTTGACAGCTGGTCTGCATAAAAAAAAAGAAAAGATTTGAAATTTTTGGCTACAAACATGGAAAGCTACCAATTACACATATCTTCATAAATTGAAAAATCATGTTCACAAAAAACATGTTGAAGAATGTAGTGTTGATTATTTTATTAGCATTGCACTCAGAAGAGGCACAAAGACTATTAAGAAGCAACAGATCTTGGTCAAGCAATAAGGACAATACCATAGCTGACACCTCCATCTCCAAACATCTACACTACACCTACAGGAGGACTTAGAACCTTGATAGATTTAATATGCATCAGCCTTTTGATAGATTTAATGTGCATGAGCCTTTTGATAGATTTAATATGCACCAGCCTTGACGAAAATGCCGGCCATGAGTTTGCGAACATTAACACTAACCAACCGCAATCACAAAAAATGTGGGGGTTAGCAAAATTGTACAGTAAAAAGCATAAAAAATGGTCCAGCAGAATCTTGAATGTTATTTAGCAACATTTAAATGGCTCCGTGATCAAGAAGCTAAGGGAAATGGTTGTTTTAATGCTATCTTAAATCTATTTCTTCGAAATTTCCACCAGAAAAAAAAAGCACAATAACCTGCATAAAAACGTACGGTTTTTAAAGTAAATAAAAATGTAATTAAAACTTAAATTATGATCATATAACTGATCATATAACGCACATAACTAACATTTCGTTTAGTAAATCATCATTTTCCATGCAATCTCCTACAAACTTCGCTGAGTTTGTGATAATACACAAGTATGTAATTTTTATGCTGTTACAACACTTTCTTTTACCAAAAACACAGATTTTCATTGGTAAATTTCTTTTCTTACTTTGCCTCTAATTTGAATCAAGTTTTCAAAGATAAATTTGATTTAAATATAAAATTTCAAAAATTCTCAAAGATTTAGAATTTTTTTTATCTTTAGGTGACAGTGACAGTAGGTTTTAATGGCGCAAGAGCCAAAGTAGGCCATGCTGCGCCAAACACTTGTTAAAATTTTTATCTTTAGGATCTAACATTTTAAGGTAACAGTTTACAAAAACAAATTTAACTTTCACTATAAACTTCCTCCCAAATTTAAAGCTCTTTCTAGTTATAGAAAATACATCTTTCTAGGATTTTAGAATATATGGTTATTTTTACTTTTGAACTTACAAGCTCCTTTAGTCTGCTTTATGAACCCAAATATTTCACTCCTCTTACCTTCTAAAGCCCAGTATTCTACATTTCAAATTCCTTTCTTAATTATTCACAGTGACAATTTGAAAAAACTATTAAATCAAAGTCTGTCTAGAGCTACTTAAGTGTCAATGCTGTCATTCTGAACTTCAATTAATTGATGATCTATCTCACAAAGTGATGTTCTGCTATGTTTGAATTTGAGACCCATATTACAGAGTCTGGACTCAGATAACATTTACATATTTCAAAATATTAATTATTTACTTACACTTATAAAGACACTTTTCAACAACAATGCCAGAAGTTAAAATACCTTATTAACAAGCCTGAATGAGACATCTTTTTCAGCCGAGTATAGGCACAACAAAAAGCAACCAGTCAACTTTTCTATGGACCCACTAGTCCAGGGTTCAAAAATGACATTGGCATCTCAAATTTAGACAATTCTCTCTCTCCTTCTGCAGGGTAAGAAAATACCTAATGCAGAAGTGGTGACTCAGGACTTGAACACTAGATAAAGCACAGCCTATAACTAGTAGTTGCATATGCCCCTTACACAAAACATTTGCTTCTATATGTCTAACTAATACAACTACACATAAAAATCAAGACTAGTGATATTACGATTCTAGTGCATGTGTCAATGAGACATGCCACTCAACTCGAGACAGCCAATGACTCAAATGGAAACTGTCCCATGCAAAACTCAATCCAACAGGGAGGGGATGTATATCAATTCCAGTTATGGCTGAAAAAAGCAACCTTCTCTACAAATACCAATGTTTCTCTTTGTATCATCACGATGATACTGGAGAGGAAGTATGCCCTCATGGGATCGAAAATCACCCAACACTGAACACTCTTCATCAAGAGTTTTAATTTAAAAAATTTTAACTGTTAATTTTATTGCAATTATATTTTTTTAAAATAAAATTGTTTTCATTTAATAATTACATTAAAAAAATGAACATTTATTATTTTTTCAAGAACTTTTTACAAATGAAACCACTTATGTCTCAGCCTTTCTTCCTCAAATTAGATCTTTTATCATAAGTCCTTTTTTTTATCACTACCTTTTTTACACCAAAAATCTGGGCTTAATAAAGATGGATAAAAATAGTATAATTACAAAAAAGTGCAATCACTTTTATTACATAATTTTAAAACAAATTAGTTCCATATTTTTAATTAATAGCTACTTAGAACCTAAAAAAACAACATTCTTTTAAGATTGCAAATTTGAATTTATGACAAGTAGTATCAATATATTAATCCTATTCATTCTGCAATTTAAAAAATTACCATAAAGGAAAAATTAATACAGATATTTCATTCAATTTGTATACATAAGAAATCATCTATTTTATTTTATATTTTCATGTAACAAAATACATATACAATTTTAAATACAGATAAAATTCTTAAAAAATCATGGTGCTCATGTAATTAATCTGTTCTTCAATTTTACTAGGGAGATTAAATGGAAACTACAGACAAGTAATCATACTCTATTATTTAATAATACAACCTATGTGATCAAGATTTGAATAAATAAACTAGTCAAAGAAAACTACATAAAATTCAATTATATATCAATTTAAAAAATGAGCAAAAAAAAAATTTTTTTTATGAAGCATTTTAAAAAACTTAAATAATCTGTACAAAATTTTTTTTACAGATTTCTTACAAAATCTAAAATTTTAACCTGCTTATTTATTTAAAAACACAATCTTAATGACAAAAATGTAAGCAAGAAATTTACAAACATTTTAAATTCAAATTTTGGTTTACTCTTTCATCTTTATATATATATATATATATATATATTGAATGTTTTAATAGAGAAATTAAAATTATTGTTCTGTTTTTTTAAGGAAAAAATTAAAGCAAATGTCAATGAAAAAATTAAAGTAAACATCAATGAAAAAATTGAAGTTAAAAAAATGTGTCAAAAATTTTTTTAAGCAAATAACAATTTAATTTTAACAAAGTAAACTAAATTTTTAATTCTAATTTACAAAAAAAAATTCACACAAAATTTTATTACTATACACAGTAATTTTAATATTATTATAATATTATAACTAAGTACATAGAGCCATAAATATAAATTCATTATAAAAAATCTTAATCTATGAATACATTGCATTACGTACAATGTTTTTTTATATTTAAACAAAATTTAAATTAACATTTGAACTTAAAAAAGAATTTTTCCATTAGTTAAAAAAGAAATAAGCATGAGAAATATAAAATTAACTGAACACAGGATGTTTTAAATAATTCTTTTACAGATGTAATGTGAATCTTTTTTCCCGCCTTTATATAGAATATTAGGTTATGCTTTTCTCTATTGCATTTTACTACATGAGATATACTTTCTCTCTGCTCTTAAATGATAACTGAAAATTTGTTGTGATGAATGAAGACTTTGATCATACTCTTGATTGTCAAAGTTATAATGATGAGATTAGTTTCTATTTCATTTTGCATTTTATTGATCTCTTGTAGTTTAAATAAATTTGCATTTGATAAAGCTTCTGTGAGTAACAACATTAATCATAATGATATCTTTAATGCGTACTTTTCCCATTTCACCGCACAAATCTCGATATGCAGGCTTTATTGCCGACAACACACAGTATACACATAAAAAATGTATTTCTGTTTGGCGCGTCAGTTGCATCATTTTTGCCAACTTTATCGCATGCGAAATAGAAAAGTACCCTTTAATGTTAGCATTTAAGTTCAATAAAATTCATAAAAATCTAAATTTTAAATACATACCAATAAAAAACTAACTTTTAAATACCAAATGAAATTATGTCTCAAATAATGAATTGTACGAGTAATGAGCACCATCTTTATTCAAAGCGTTTTATTAATAACAAATTAATATATAATCATACATCAAAATCACTGATCAGAGTTTTAGTATTCACAACCTAGGGTATCCAGAAATTTATCTACAATAATCAATACTAACTTTAGTTAATGAATTTGTTCACATTTTCTTTCCTATCTCAGTAAGAATACATGCCTTGAATTTATGTTGTAATAGTATTTCTCAATTGTATTGATCACTAAATTCACACTAATCATTACTAAGCAAAATCTTAGATACCTAAAATATCAAATTTTAACAAAGAATTTTTTTTAAATAAATTTTTACAAAATTAAATACAAAAATAAGAATGCTAAACACAAATCTGATTTTATAATAAAAGCACAATTTGCTAACTTGTTAAGTACAAGAATTAAATTAAATAGCTCTATTCAGAAAAAAAAAAAAAAAAAGTATGCACTTTAACTCACTTTAATCTTTTTCATACTGTGGGAAAAAATTTCTTCACCTGGTGGATACAGTCTCAATCAAATTTATCCAGTTCTTGACTTTGAATAAAAATAACAATTTGAAATTATTAGATTGATATAAATAACTCAAATATATATGTATCATTATAATATCCATTTATATATGCATCATTATGATATCCATTTATATATGCATGTGCGTGCATTTATACCAATGCGAAGTATTTTTATAACAGAAATTAAAATTAAACACATCAGTGGGCAGTTAGCACCAGCTAAATAGAATCAAAACTTTCTTTCTTCGATTTTTTTTCTTTTGTAAAATTTGATGAATTGATTGTTAAAAATTGGCTCTTGAAATCAAAACATTATTTAGGATGTGCTATGTTTTTTTGATACTTTCCGTTGTAACCATGCCATGCACTTTAAATGTCAAAGTAATGCATTTCAGCTTGTTTCTTTCCATATAGCAGGATTTCATATATCTTTCAACTTTTCCTTCTATTTCTTCCCACCTTCACCACCAAAAATACAAATAAATAAAAATTTCAGGGAAAAAGTATATTATATTACAAATATTAATTTTTTCAACTTTAAACTTATGATAATATTTAACATTAAACAATAGGCATAAATTTTAAAATGACTTGCAACAAAGCAGAAAATGTGTTCTTTTGAATTCAATAAGAATCTAAATGTTGACAGGTATTGCCTCTCTAGTATTTATTCCAAGATTTTGCACTATCCTATAAATGTTCCAACAAATTGTGCATGATACCAAGTGTCTGGATCAATAAAATAATAAAGAACAATTTGCTGTAAAATGCTCGTATCCAGTAGCTGTCAATTTCAAAACTATATTTTTAATTTTTCTCACTAGAAGTAAATGAATCACAATGTGAAAGGAATGTGTGATCTAAAAAACCAAATTTAAACAATGAACTCCTTTCTCTTGATGAGAATGAATGCTACACAGCCATTTTTGATCTAAGTCATGACTGCAAATCCTAAATTTAAGTATCCATTGTGAGAAAATAACATGCTGTTTTAATTGAAGAGTTAAGTTAAAATGGTTACCAATACATCTATCATCATGAAAGAAGCTGACCAAACTAGGGATGAATAAGTTTAAATTTTTATTCCTTCTGAAATAAAATTATTCATTTTTTTAATAATTTACTTTTATGTCTTTTTTTTTTAATTCTCTCTCATATAATTTATTTTAAATTAAAATATTTAATAGTAAAAAATTTACACTGCTAAATTTATAAATTTGGCTTGAACATGTTTTCCTATTAAATCCTTCTCCCCTTAGAAGCTAATTAAAAACTATATTTTTCAAGTTCATGGATAATTTTTAAACATTATTAAAAGACAAGCCCTTATTAAATATATCTAATACTTGCTAGATGGACTTTTGAATTTTATTTTTAAAATGTATTCGTACCAAGAATGAATGTTTGTCATTAATAACTTCATCACTATTGTACATATGTAATGAGAGTAATGATTTATATCACTAAATGTCAAAATGTATCAAATTGGTTTTGACAAAATTTGAAAATGTATCAAGTTTTTATTTCAGTTACACCCTTCTCTGTTCAAATTAAGTTACAAAAACAAAAATACATTCTTATTACAAAAACTATTGTTAACTTCTTTAACTAAACAACAATCATTCACAATTTTTTTTTAAAAACTCAGTATAAACAAAGCCAAATGTGAGAAATCAACATTTTACAAGTAATAAATAATGTACTTTTGGAGAAATTGTAAGCATATAACAAAAACTTTGTGAAACATACCAAATAAATATAAACTGTACACAACATCAGTTTCAAAAAGAAACTCAAGCAAAATTATCTTAATATAACCATATTATATGCATAATGTTAACTGGCTAAGGATTTTAAATTAAGGGAATTTAAATTTGAATGATTTCGACTATCACAAGAATACTCGTTAGAAAATGTGCTTTACAAAGTCTTTTTCATAAAATAATTGTAATAAGTATAAGTATTTACAAACTAATAAGCATTCTAAGATATTAAATTCTTGTTCTGGAAAGCAGCATTGTGAATAAAGTTGCTAAAGCATTTTCTCTTATTTGCCTTAATTATGACTATTCAACAAGTTTCCAAAAATAACATTCTTTTCAAAGTATTCTTATACAAATTAGTGACAATCAATAGTTATTATCATAGTAAAAACAATGGAAAATCTCGTCTAAAAAGTGAAAAATCTCGTCAAAGTATATTTTATCCATAGCATACACGAAAATTCGATCATGCACTTCATCGCCGGTTCAAAACAGAATTTGAACTTGCATCAATTTTATCCAAAAGAAAAAACGTTTCAAAATCAATTATTACATAAAACAATACTTTCACAATTTTGAATTATGTTACCATATGAGGTGAAAGTAGGAATCACTAATAGGCATGCTTCAGACACTATAGCGCGAAATTTAATTTACCAAACATGGTCCGAAATAAGCAAAACAAAAGTAACAAAATGAAAATTTATCATTTGAAAATATTAATTTAAATATACTCCAAAATCAAGAGGAATAAGTTAAATCCTTTCTATTTAAACGATAAAAACTTCATCTCGTATGAAACATTTTATGGATCAAATGGAATGACCTTTGAAATTTTGAGCTTAAAATATTAGTCCTGAATAAAATTTTCCCAAAAAGGATAATTATTTATAATAATTATTTACCCAACATTATCTTGAGTTCTGATGAAATGAAAAAGATGATTATAATAATTTATTTGAGACGTATTAAATTAAACAAATTTAGTATACAACATAGAGAAATCGAAAGTTTACATCTCATAGGTGAGTTGTACCATTGCTTCTGCTGCGATATGGATTTTCACTGTAATATTTTTTTTTTTTTTCAAAATTTCAGTCTCCTTGATGAATTTTGCATCTTTTAATTACTTCAAGGTTTGTATAAGGGGGGAATCTTTACTTAGAGGGGTTGAATGTTTTTTCGAAACGTGCCAAGATCGCCAAACAGAGCAATTAACGTTCCAATGGTTCATCTCAAATAGAACTTTTTAGTAATGAAATTGCTGTTAATTTAGCAAAGGATAAAGCCGGTATATTCTAATAGTTCGAAATATTTCTCTCACCTTGCTTGAAATCTATTCAAAAATAAGAGTATCAAAGCAGCAATCATGAAAGAGTCCTCTGAGTCACATATGTTGAATTAGGCAAGCATGTGTCTTGACAATGAAGATAGAATTACAGCACCTCTTCCCTTATATGATAACTTGAAGGTTTTTTGGTATCATGGACATGGGCTAGTCTTCGACTTGATCATGTGGAATAAGGCACAACAACACAACTTAAACATTTTAAGTTGAATAAAGGTTTTAGACTAAACTATTAATATAATATTTAAAAAAATAGGGAAAAAAAAAATCAGAGTATTTTTAATCCTGGCAAAGCTACTTTTTTCATCATTTTAAACTAACCTTTCTAAAGACCATTGATACATTGAGCTTTACTTCAGTAACGGTGTACTAAACCCATCAAAATGTCTAATAGGCGTTGAACCTTGTCAAGAAATGAATCATGGTTAAACTTTAGATGGTTTTTAGGAATCAATTCCATTACCCAATGCTCACAACACAAACATCGTAACTCTAAGATATCATTTACACCTAAAAAAGTACAATAAAAACTTCTGATGATCCTTCAGATATCTAATGGAAGTGCTTATAAGGAGGCTGAAAACTGAAAGGTTAATTTCCTAGCTGCGTGGCATGGGGATCGTATATACCTATTACCGTATACATCTAATTTTCTCATCTGGTTATATGGAAATGTTGATAATCAGTTATTTTTAAAGCATTTGGTTGGTTTTGAATCGCTATTCATACAAAAGATTCTTAAGTGCTATAGGTGACGGACATCGTAATTTTGAGCAACGATGTAGAAATGGGGACTAGATTTAATCTGGGATTTATCTCCCATGCTTCTACACCGCAAAAAGGCTTCGATGCCCATTTCCATTTAAAGGGCAGCAATTCTTATTGTTTTTAGCAATTGGTCAGTAATACAATTAATAATCAAGTAGGTGGATAAATGTGTCTATGTTGCGCCGAACAAGATATAACTGTGATCTAGAACGTTTTAAAAATGGAAAACAAAAGATAAAAATATGTTGGCAAGAAGTGTCGTAAATAGAGAAAGATCACTTAGGGTATCCTGGGTCGTGTTTACCAAAGATAGTAAGCCCCATTGGAAAGGAAGAAAATTACTAGATTTCCTCAGGATCACGATACCCGTACCTACCTAAAGAGTAAGCCCTTGAGGGTTAATTAATAATTAAATCCGCGTCTTTAGTTGGAGCATCAATAGCCAACAAACTCGCGACCAATGACCTTGCAGTGAAACCATCTGTACAAACATTTGGTTGGATATTTACAAGTTGCACTTAGAAGCAACAAGAAGGCTATTTGTGATGGAACTCGAAATTTTGACGAGGACGAATAATTTTGATAAATGACGGGGACAGAAGCCCCTGTTCTAATTTCCACACCATTCCAATGTAAAAGTCTTGGATCCTCGACAAGTTTAACGCGCATCAGGCCAATTACTCTGCGGGTGAATGCAAGGATCTACGAAAAAAATTCGCCACAAAGCTACCGCGGCCTTATTCAAACATCAATCCAGAATAACGGATCTTTACAGATTAAAGCAGTAAGAAAACATACGAAGTACAATGCAATACAGTAAGTTGAATTTTATACGGAAATTCGGTGAAATGTGCTACATTGATCATGGGACATATTTTACAGGGATGATGCGGTATATTAATTTTTATTGGAATTATGCAAAGAAAAGTTTTATTTAATAAAGCATGACTTTTATTTAATAAAACGCCAAATTGAATATGTGTATACTGGGTGTTGTCACCAATATAGTCTGCTTAGCGAGTTTAGGGCCGGCGAAACGGAAAAGTACAAAGAAATCTGGTTCAAATCAGGAATAGGGTGTCCCCTAGGAGATTGGCGACTTCCTAGATAGGTTGCCAAACGTTCGTGACTTAAGCATTGAGTATGCTATCATGACCTAAATCGCCAATCTCCTAGGAGACACCCTATTCCCGATTTAAATCAAAAATCTTTCAGAGAGAACGTGTGCTTTTCGTCTTTGAAAAAATTCAACCCGCCAAAGATTAATAGAGTCAATATAGATCCGATTTCTGTCCTGAATGTTTCATAAAAAACTGTCAGGCACAAGATTTAAAAGTCAAAAGGCTCTCGGAGATTTGTGTCAGATTTTTTTTTTTTTCTTTTGAAGTTAGATACACAATTGTGTATTTTGTTAGAGCTACAGTGTTATACAAAGTGAGTGAGTGAATGTAAAGTTTATTGGCGCAAGAGCCAGATATGGCTATGCTGCGCCAAACAAGATTAAACTGTGGTCTAGACGTGAAGTTGAAAAAAAGGTAAAAATGGTTGACAAGAAATAGGGTCGAAAATAGAGAAGGATCGCTAGGGTATACCGGGAGTGCGTCACCCGTGTTTACCAAAGACAGTAAACCCCATGGGAAAGAAAAAGATCACTAGGGTGCCTCGGGGTCATGATGCCCGTACTTACCTGAAGAAGGAAAGTCCCTGAGGTCCCCTGATATAATCCCCAGGGGCAGGGTGCCCGGCTATACCCCCAGACGCTGGGTACCCATTTTAGTCGCCTTTTACGACATGCATGAGCTACAGTGAGACTATTCTGTCATCCCCGGTCACCACACGGGTCTATACAAAGTGATTAATCCGATTTAAAAAACAAACGATACAGAATAAGTAATACGTGAATACTAAGGAAAAATTTGCAAGCTTTATACTGTGAATATAGGTGGCCTTCGTGGAGTCATTTCACGAAAATTGTTTTAGAAGCTCTCACGGAACTACCTCGCAGAGGTCCAGATGACTTCATTTTACACAGCTGGCCCTAAAGCGATTCCTTCCTTTGAAGATGTGTAAAAGATAAAGTGAATATACGCCACCATCACCCACTAATTCATGTGCACTTACACAACGTATTTCTACCGCTATAGTCAATTACCAGACACTTCACGTGTTTGGGCATGAAATTACGTATCGAATTGACATTATATATGTAACTAAAGGAAGTTAAATCGAATACTAGTAAAAAAAAAATTTATATTTCCCCATCTGACTCCAAATACAGATGTTCCAGAAGGTTTAAAGGAAGCTAACAAAATCCTCAATAAATATCCCAACCTAATTAATGCCCTAAAACAGATTACAAAATCCCTATTCTAGGATCCGACTAACACCTTTGTTTGTTATGCAAATAACTTTGCATAACAAACATTAAGTAGAATACGGACTAATTAACTATTGATAAGCATTATAATAATTAAAAACAAATTGCTGTAAATACTACCATGGAATCCGTTTATTATTTTGCCCAACCAGAATAGCAGAGTTACTGACATGGCTATCATAGTCATTATCAGCTGCATTCGCTCTTTTAACATTAGACAGTTTTTTTTCCTTTTCAACTGAAACTTGGAATTATTATAATTCAAAATGAAAGACTTGATTTTAGTCACACAATACTAGAGTTTGGTTTTATTGTAATCGATACTATAGCAAACTAAAAAAAAAAAAAAAAAAAAAAAACCAAGATCTATTAAGACAAAGTTCATTTTCTTGAAGTGTAATGCACCAAAGATTAATAGTCACTATAGATCACATTTCTATCCTGAATGTTCCATAAAAAACAAAGGCACAAGGTTGCACTTTGGTTAGAAAGGTTTTAGATATCTGCTATTTCTGCAGTCACAAAAGTAAGTATGCACCTCATTTCTCCAGTTAAAAAAAAAGTCCAAAATTTTAAAATAAATACAAGATATATATATATATCTTTGGAGAATATACCTTATTGATTGTAAATTACACTTCAAGAAATATAAATGAACTTTAATTTACTTTACAATTTTAAGTTCATTATCTACCAGTAAAAACTTAGATCACAAAAGTATGTATACAGTCTGAAAATTTAAAGGTTGTAAGTCATTTAAAAATCTAAATACACTTCTTTATGATTGTGTTGTATAGTATGGATAGTTCTGAAGATTTTTCTGCAATTTTCAGTGTTAAGACACAAAATAATTTTAAAAATTTACTAATAGCTCCACGAGTAAAGGACCTATCACAAAATCTGAAAGATTTAATTATAAAAATGCACAAGGAAAGCAAGTGTCTATGGGAAATCTCCAAGATCATCAGGAAAAGTTCTGTTACATTCCAAAAAGTTATTGAAAAATTTCGCAATAAAGGCAGTACTAGAAACAAGGTTAGAACTGGTCAGCCACTCATATTCACAGACAGAGAAAGTAAGGATATTATGAAAAAAATTAAGGAACATCCAAATATTAGTGCTCCAAAATTAAAATCTGATGTGGAAAACCAATTAGGAAAATCTTGCAATCATGAGACAATTCGCTGTGTGTTACGAAATTCAGGATATTATTGTCGGAACATGCGAAGAAAACCGTCTGTAAGCAAAGTTAATCACAAAAACAGACTTATCTTTGCACAAGAGAATGTAAAATAGGACTAGATTTTCTGAATTTTTTTCAGATGACAGTAAATTCAATATCTATGCATGAGAAAGACACCAAAAAGTGTCGAGCTAGAACCGAAGAGGAACTGTTAAACATGGTGGTTGAATCAAGATTTGAACAAACGAATGCAAGTGATAGTATTTTAATGATGCAAGAGCCAGATGTGGCTATGCTGTGCCACAAACAAGGTAAAGCTATGATCTAGACAATTTAAAAAATTGGGAAACACAAGCGAGTGAGGGATAGTAATTTAAAGGCACAAGAGTCAGATGTGATCTAGCCATGCCAAATAAGATAAAACCGTGATCCAGACGTTTGAATAAAAAAATAAAAATTGGTTGACAAGGAGGGTCGAAAATAGAGAAGGATAGACGGGAGCACATCACTCATGTTTATCAAAAATAGTAAACCTCACGGGAAAGAAATATATCACTAGGGTGTTTCAGAGTCATGATGCCCATACCGATCAAAAGGCAAGTCCCTGAGATAATCCCCAGGAGCAGGGTGCATGGCTATACCTCCACACTGGGTACCCATTTTAGTCGACTCTTACAACATGCATGAGTTACAGTGGGACAATTCTTTTACACCTGGTCGCCATCCACTATGGATGAGATTCGAACATTTCATTCATCTTGTGAGCAAGAAGCTCACAGCTTCAACCACTGGCTACTGCAGACTCTGTGAAAATTGATCAGGTTTTCAATAATCAAATTGGATAATGAAGTAGGTCACCAAGAATGTAACACCAACAGTTTCAAATTAATGTTTCACTTATCGATAAAATAGGTTGGCCTGGGTGCAGTATACAACCAGATGCCAAGTATGTTTTTTGCCAGCTCAATATTAGTGACATTGAGGTTAAACATGGCAATCAGTATACACATGATCTGGCATAAAAAGCTTCATCAAAAAAGAAAATGATGCCAATCAGGTTCAACAGTTTAATGAGGTACCTTTGTTATATTCAAAACCAATGTCTTAAACAAATGGGGATGGTATTGTAATTTGTACTGATTTTTTAGATATCTTGTTGAATTTAATGAGCAGAAACCCTCAAAGAAAGAAAATTTTAAAATTTGTGATCAACTTAATTTGCTCTATAATACAAACATGAAATCTTCATTAGCAGTTTAATAAATAATACTTCATTCTTTAGATGTTAAGTTGTTACTGAACAGTTTTATTATAAATTCTTATCTTTTTTCCAAAACCATACTAATTTACTTTCGTTTCAACTCTCAAATAAAACTAATTGAATATTAATGATTTAGCATAAAAAAATATTTTTTTCCTTTTTTCAAGCCTAACTTTCCATTGGGTTTTTTTTTTTTAAAAAAAAGGAGACAATTGACTGATTAGAAAAACCAAACAATTTCAGGTTTTTTTTTTTAATTATATAATAAGAACAGTTATAATGGTGCCCATCAAATTACAATTATGCCAAAGTTGTTGCCAAACTCGAGAAGCCTACCTTGGCAATATTTCTGGCAATTTACAGTGGGCGCTGCCATAACAGGAAATCTTAACAATTTGATGATTTCCCCTTTACTATCTTTATTAATATTTTACTTTTAATCTCTGAAACAAACAAGAAAATTTCTTCCAGATTAAAAAAAAAAGTTGCAATTTTTAAACTGTTTTGAAATAATTTCATTTTTTTAAATGAAAGATAGTGAAAATGAATATGAGCAATGAAATATACATAATATGTTTGATTCTTTTATTACACAAATATGTGGGGTAAAAATTAACAAATGCCTAAATGGTATGATTGTGGTGTATTTTATTCAATACTTAGATGATTAAAGATAAACTATCTTTAAACTTCATGGCATTACAACACTATTCGTCATCATGAGAGCTTTTCTTTTTCTTCTTCTTTTTTTCAGGTACCTATGGAAAAATACAATTTTTTTAAAAAAATTTAAGTAATATTAATTAATAAGTTACCAATCAATAGTTTTGTTTGTGAAAAAAAATAAAACCATGTTATTTACTACTTAACTCCATTTCATCAACAGTTTTACATCAAAGCAACAGTTAATAGCAACAATTTTAATCTAACAATACTTGCTAATTAGAGAGAAACAGTGTAGAGAATATCTTTGTAATAAAATAATTTCATCTTAAAAATATTTTATAATTAAATAAATAAAACATTTAAATATAAAATAATCATATGTAATTTTTCGCTTGGGGTATTATTTATACAAATATAAAAAAAATAGAGTCAAACAGTTAAAAAAATATATTGCATATGAGAATAAAATTCAATGATTCCACATCCACATTAATAACAAAATCATAAGCTAATAATTACATCTTAAAAAGGAACTAGCAAATAATGTTAGACACTGAATGTAAATAAAAGATGCTTTCCAGAACTCATTAAATACATAAGAACAGTTTGACGGCTAGTCGAATCAACAATTTTCGCTCTCCTATGACAAGCAGCACTACAATCAAACGGTTGCTGAAAGTGGCAGCATTTTTCTCCCTAGTCGCTTTTGAAAATGGCACCCTTAATATTGAGATTTTAAACAATTATTTGCGGTATATTAATGTAATATTTACACCAATCGTAACTCGCACTTTTAAACAATTCAGTAAATATTAAATATCATAGACATTAGTTTGTAAGATATAAAAATAAAATATCTAAATAAATACACACAATTTTAAGCTTTATAAAACATTTAACTACACATAATGGAGCATTACAGTCTTTACAATAAATGTGCCATTTTTTCTGTAACAAACTCTTGCCAAATTACACAAGAAAAATAACTAGATTAACAACTGGATTGGCAACATTTTCATCCTTATTATGCAAAAATTTTTACGGTACTGGTACCACCATCTGTATGCTATCAAATTAACTAAATTTTGCCAACAAAAATCGTTTGTAACACGAATAATGCAGAATATACATAAATAAACTCAGTTTGTCAGTGCCCATTGGGTAAAAGTTTCGCTAACCAAGTAGGGCCTTATCTTATTTTTTATTAACGTCGCACTAGAAGCAACACGAGGGCTATTGGCGACGGACCTCGTAATTTTGAACCACGGTCAAGTGACGAGGACGACACCTGAGCTGGCACCCCCCTCTCCTAACATCCCCACCACGCCAACGGGAGGACTTTGGGCCCCGAACAGATTTAACGTGCATCAGCCCCGGCTACACAGCGGGTCTTTGGTGGCCAAGGATCGAACCCGCGACTGAACGAAAATCGCCGACAATGAATCCGAAGTCATGACCACTAGGCTACCGCGGCCCTACCCGAGTAGGGATCAGCTGCAATAATTTGGGATGAAACACTTCAGACAAGCTGAACTCGTCAGTGCCCATTATGATGCACTATTCAAATGACAACCATTGAAGGGTTAACTCTATGATGGTTATGAATGAGCCCAGCTTGAATAAGAATAAACACACCAAAATGCACTCAGATAAGTTCAGCTCACCTCAAGTAATATGAGTTACTCAAATATTTACAGCAAAACTTTTTCTCAAGGAGGTCCAAGTTCATCCACTTATATTATAATGCATTGCCTGTGTTACAAGCAATACCAACAGACAAAATTTAATTAGTTTGATAACATTCAGATGGCACTACAGGTACTGTGAATTTTTTTGAATAATGAGAGTAAATGTTATTAATCTAATTGTTGTTGATCAAGCTGATTTTCTTGTGTAATTTGGTGGGAGTTTGTTACAGATATTGCTCAAAAGCAAAAGTTAGATAATTCTGATAAATAAGTTTTATGATTATATAAATATATATATGATGAATAATTCCATGTTTTTAAAGTATATCACACACCAAAAGGAGTTTTAGGAAAATATAACAATTAAATGTTTCACAAAGTTTTAAATTCATGTATAATTTAAACATTTTACTTCTAATATTTATCATTTACTGAATTGTTCAAAAACGCCAGTTACAATTGCTGTAATAATATACAGCAAATAATTCCTCCCAAGAGTGAGGCAATTATCCATATCACCATCAGGAAAAGATGACATTTTAAGAAGCTACTTTGGGGGAAATGACTGCCACCTTCAACGACCGTTTGATCGTAGCACTGCGTATAAAAAGAGAGCGAAAACTGTTGATTCTCCTAACCATCAAAGGGTTAAAAAGATTTTCTTCCAAGTGATAATTTACTACCATAAAAAAATGCCTGAATGAATAAAACTGATTACAACAAAGACTAATAATTTTCAATTACCATACTGTATTACTGTAATTTTTATTGTTCTTCAAATAATTTTAAGATATGGTTTGAAAGTTTTGTTTTGATTATTTTTCTCATACTTTTCACTATTTTGCAAGAGGATTTGATTTGCAAAAGAACGAATTTTATGCACAAATCAGTACAAAACCATAATTATCCATGCATAATAAAAATAAAATATAATTCTTTAAAAACCAGGTTCCAAAAGAAATAAAGTTGGCTTTTGAATTAAAAAAAAAATTGCATCAAGTTATATGTGAAAAGTAAGGCAGAAACAACTTTACAGTTTATTATAAAACAGCAATGGCCACAGCATTGTTTGCGAGTCACATGTGGCTGGCTCTCACAAACAAGTGTTGCAGCTCTTATGCAAATAAAATTTATGTATGAAATATGATAAACTAAGACTACCCAATATCCAAAAATAAGTGATTTTTTTTTCTTTCTCTTTTCACAAGGATATTAGTAAATTTAAACTGACCAATGTCGGAAAGCAATTTTTTTTTTTTTTTTGTTGGAAATTAATTATGAAACATGATAATGTTATTCAAAAACATGTTTAAAAAATTGTATTGTTTTTTTCAAACAATTATTTAAGAAACTTGATTTTGTCTGAGGATGAAAAATTATTGGGAGAAAAACTCATTTTTTCAATCTATAGTTTTTATTTTCACTAATCCTTTACAAACTGAATAGAAAATCTCTACAGTAACAGTTACCATAACCATCACTAAGGCAATAATCATGTGGTTGAAAAACTGTTTTTGGAAATTTTTTTAAAAAAATAGTGTCATTTTGGTGATAAATTAATTCTTATCTGGGGAAATTGTACAATTTCCATCAGGTAGCACTTAGTTAAACAGCTCTTACAAATTTTCCTTTCTGAAATGTGGCTTCCAAAGGTGATGTAGTTGGTCCATCTTTGTTATAGAACTTGCAATAAACATCAATGTTCCGAATCTTCCTTTAATAAAACCATTTTAATTTTGTTCCATTATTGCCATTAGCTATATATTTTTCAATCTTTAGACTGCAAATAATTGGTCAAAGGGTTGGTTAATAAACAGAAAGCACAATCATTCCATTAAGATGGAAGAAGCAGTTTTGGCTGTAAACTTGGACAATTTTTTCCATGCCCACCTTTTCTCCTTCTTGATACATTGCTTCTCAATCCCTATCAACTTACTAGTAGGAAAAGAAACTTTTTCAAAGTTAGTGTCTAGTTTGATGGGAAAGGCTTGTTGAATAAGCCAAAGTACCCCCCCCCCCAGAGGAGTTTACATTTTAATTAGATATTTTACCTTCACCTGGAAGTAGTTCAAGCACTAATTTGTCTATTTGTTTCATGTTATTTCCAATAAGAACTCAGTCATTCACTTGAATTATTAGTATCTTACCTTTTAAAATGTTTAAAGAAAGCTTACATATAATTTTTTTTCCTTATAAAAAAAGATTTCTAAGTCCTTTTCTAACTCATTAGAAGTATTTCTATCTTTCTCTTAAATTAACTTCCATCTTTCTGCATACTGATTTGCATCTGAATCCTGTACACTGCAGCCAGTTAGCTTGCTTCGAGTAACGAAGGCTCTAAATTCAACTAATTCTACTTCAATGGTTTAAATACTACAGTGTTATTTTGTAAAATAAATATGAAACTGAATTGAGATCTGCTTTACTTTTTTATTTTAGAACAAAGCTAAAAAACTATATTCCAAGAATAACAACTTTTCAATTGTCATTTACGAAAACATAAATTTGGAAAAGCCATTATATTTAACGAATATCATCTGCATAAATAATTAATTACACATATGAAAATCATTCTTAGTGTCAATTGTTGAGCTCTTAGAATTTCTTATAATGGAGTTCTAGATTACTAAGACTCTAAAAAGAGCAATTAAACACACCGAACAACAAAGCTATGGGAATTGACACATTGATGCTGTACAAGACGAGACAGGGCAAAGAAAAATGGCCCTTGTCAGGAAAGTAGGCTACCATAAAAATTTATATAAATCATTACAAGATTTAACTTTTTAAGAGCATTTAACTTCATACAATTCTGGTATTGTAAAATTATTTTCTCAGTTAATTTTTTTCTGTTTTACTGTAAAAGATGATTAAGCTTGTAATATCCAAAATTATAACATGGTTTGATCATTAACAAGATTTTTCTTAATAAATCTCAATTATTAAGATATTTTCATTTATATGACAATCTGCCGCATGATTAATTTAGATAAGAGACTCTACTCTACTGGTATTTAATAGGGCAAAACGTCAACAAGAAATTATCCATTACCATTGATGTCTACTGGAGAAAATTATAAAAAGTTGAAAATATTTTTAAACCAGAACCTATATAAAATTTGGATTCTTTTTCATACTAGAAAGCTGACTACAAGTTAAAAAAAAGTACTTACAACATCTGTGTCAACTGCTTTTTCATCAGCGGAATGTTTCTCAAGCTTATGTTTTTTATGTTTGTGTTTCTTCTTTATAGAACCTGATTCTTCTTCAGTGGCTTTTATACCTGCAACTTTCTAGAGAAAAAGATAGCAAATAACTAAAATGAATCATACTGAAATCAAAATGTGTTTTAACCTTCAGTAAATCAAGGATAAAATATGCTGAAATACTTTACCTCGGGAGAATGAGGTTTTGAGTCTCTTTCTATTTTAACCTCTACTTCTACAGGACCAGGATGTTGTTCAATTTTAACATTTCTATAATAAAATTGGAAAATTATTCCTATGAAGCATGAAATATATTTGATTACATTGTTGCAGAAATAAACTTTTAAAAAAAAATCTTATGAATTAAAGATAGATTTATACTTACTTAACATCTACATCCCTCCAATTAGCTGGAGTCTTTTCATTTGGATTACCATGTTTGTCTAGTAATCCTTGTTTAATCATACTTTTCTTCAAACTTGCCTGTAGGGGGAAAAAAAGACACATTGATTTTCAATTGAAAATATCTGCATAACAAGATATTAATAGCCTTTTGAAACAATATACTCAACATTCCTTTGAAAAAAAAAATAAACATAACATTTTACTTTGGATTATTAAGTTATAATGCAATATATATATATATATATAAACAGCAATGAGATTATCACCATAAAAGTATAATTACTTTTTCTTTTTCAAAATAATTATTTATAATCTAATGACATGCCTAGGAATAAGATTAAATTAAACTAGATGCTTAAATTAATATATCATTCTGACTTCTTTAAAAAGTTTATTAACAAACATACAAGGTACACCAAATGAGAAACACACACTAATAAATAAAAATAAAACCAAGCTATTTCAAGCACTAACAAAAAATTAATAAGATACGTAAATATGTGTCATGTAACAAAAATGCTTTTGAACAGGAAAATAATAATAATAATAATAATAAATATAAAAAAATCACTTAAAACTTCTTAAAAATAATATCAATTGTCTGTTGCAATATATATACACCCTTGTGCAAATTGAAACAAACTTTTTTTTCGTTAATTTTAAAATAATTATTTTTTTTTTTCAACAATTACACTAAAATATGGATGGGATGAATAAATCCTTTGCCTAGCAGCAATTTCCATAAATCAGAAGGGTTCAGAGAGAGCATGCGCAGGAACTTCCATAGATGAAAGCTCCAGCTATGATTACATTAGCAGTCATCAGAGATGTATGTGATGCCGCGAAAGAGTACAACGATTGTTACTCTCTCCGAACAAACACTAGACTTATAGAGAGATTTCGAAGATAGTTGGTGTTAGTATGGCTACTGTGAGCTGTATCATAATACAAAATATAAATAAATACAAAATAAGAACCAAGAGAGGGACACATTTCACTCTCCAAAGTAGAGAGGGAAATGTGGCCAAAAAGAGAAAACGCCGAAAGATAACATTTTCCTACTGACACAACGTAAAAAATACCCTTGAAAGACTAGTGCTGCACTAGATTTAAAAGAGCAAGAAATAAATATTATCTCATCTACTTTTTGAAAGCGTCTGCTGGTTGCCAGTCGGCCAGCCTCTGAAAAAATAGCAGCTGACCCAGCCAATGAAAAAACTTGCTACTTGAGGGCATTAAAATATAAGAATTGGACAGTTGAAAATTGGATGAAAGTGGTAGTTAGAAATGACAGCCATTTTTTGCCCAAGGGCAGCGAACTCAACATGAGCAGAGATTGACAGGCAAAAGTGTTCAGGATTGCCAATTGTTAAACACCTTCCAAAGAAGATGTTTTGGAGTTGTTTCAGTTACAATAGGGTTGATACTTTGTAGCCTATAGACGGTATGATGCGTTTTCAGCAATATATTACTATTCTAGATAAAAGGGTTGTCCCAGAGTTAAGAAAATGATACCAAGATGGAATGGGGATTTTTCCAACAGAATTTAACTCCTAGCCATACATCCAAAATGGTCATGAAATACATGTCTGAGAGCCAAATTGAGATTTTGGAAAGTCCTAGAACTCTCCTGATATCAATATATAGAGAATCTCTGGGCTATATGCAAGAATTGCTTATGAAATATGGTCTGAACAACCATGGAGAAGATAATCAAAGCACGAAATCATGTATGTTACATGGACACAAATACTATAAATGATCGCAAAACATTGATAGAATCCATTGCAATTCGTGCCCAGATGTCAATAAAGAGTAATGGGAATCATATGTACTAAAATTTTTTGATTTTGCATAAATTTTTTCAAAAATAGCATTTTTTCTTAGTTTTCTTAATTTTTTGAGTTTGTTTCAATTAATTTGCACAAGGATGTATATATATTTATACATAGTATTCAGAATCTGTCTTAAAATTTTTCTCTTTTAATGCAAAAATACATAAGCCAGACTTAACAAAGTTAGTAAAAATAATTGCCAAGTAAGTTTTTATTAAAAAATCATAAAAAAGTACACGTGCTAGCCAAAAAATGGTTGTTGTTGGTTTTATTTACATCACATTAGAAGCAATACAAGGGTTTTTGGCAACAGACCTTGTAATTTAGAATTTTGGTCAAGAGTGACACCTGAGGAGGCACTTCCCTTTCCTAACTTCCACACTACACCAACAGGACTTTCAGCTTCGACAGATTTAACATTTATAAGCCCCACGTGGTGGGTCTTTATTGTCATCAAGGGATGAAAATCAATGGCTGCGAGTCTGTGATTATGATCATTAGACTATTGCAGCCAGAGCCAAAAAATATTTATCAAGTTTAATAAATACAGCAACAAATTTATATATACCAACAATTTTATCGGTGTGAAATACCAATCATTAGTAAATATCACAACATATTAATATAATTAATGCAATTCTTATATCTAATTTTTATCTATTAGCAGCAGAATATTTTATATAGACAAACAGAAATCTTAATTTATATTAAAAATGCTAACAAACCGTTGGTCCCAAGCCCCATTTACGAGGATATGTATCTCTTTCCATCAGAACTCTTTTAATTTTAGCAACCGCACCATGATCACAAGTACACATAGTAGCAGTAGTCATAAGAGCAATACCTGTAAAACATATAAAGTTTGTGAAAACACTACAGCATGACTACCATGAAATATTTTCAATCGACTTAAAATATTTTAAAATCTTATTAATTTCAATAAAAGAAAATTACTTTTGAAACATAAACACAAATCAAATGTATTTGTAAGCACATTTTCTCGAAAATAATACATAGATCCATGATCAAATTTTCCATATACACAATTTATTATAATATATATTTTCTCTATATTAAAGTTACCAACTAAAAAATTCCAAAACATGAAAACAGTTTAATACCTGGGAAGTTTAAATTTGGCACAGGGAAAATATTAAATTAATAAAATAATTGTTTCTAAAGTAATATATAGTACATACTTATTTTTCTATGTGTAGCAGAAATTGGTGCAATATTTTTTTTTTTCCAAGATAGAAATTATTTAATTCAAAATATTGTAACAAAACAGAACTTATTTTCGAAACAAGATTTCTACAGCATAATCAAAAGTGTACAGCTTTAAAATTATGATTACAATATACATGCAATGTGTAGTGTAAACTGATAGAAATTACAAAAAATAAAACTGTCATAATACAGAAAAGGTAGAACATGTCAGCCTGACTTTTTAAAAAAATGGAAAAAAAAAAAAAAAAAAAAAAAAATCAATAATGATAACTTTTTTTAAGTCAGTATTAAAATGTAATCAACAAAATATTGCACTGAAATTTTACCAGAAAACATTAAATTTCTGAACAATATATGAGGGTGGTCTGGAAAGTTTCTATCATTCATGCGAAGATTGCAGCACTTGTCAATAAAACCTAGGGAATGTGGTTGCTTATCTTATGACAAGTACTCACTAAAATTTCAGCCATTTTGGATGTGTAGTAGTTGCTTGACAATTGTTTGAGCTAATCAATGTGAGTGTTTTTGTGAAAATGGGGGGAAAAATCAATTATCGAGCTGTCATTAAATATTTATTTTTGGAAGGCAATATGCCTACACAAATCAAAGATGAGCGGGATGTTGAGCACACAGACTCTGCACCATCATTTACTACTACGAAATTTCGGGTAACTGAATTTAAAACGTGGCGGTACCAGCTTGGGGACAATGAGCATTCAGGACATTTCTGCAACCACTGACAATAACATCACTTAAGTTCACCAAATGGTGCTAGATGACCATCGAATTGAAGAGAAAGAGAGAGATAGCAGAGGCTATGAATATGTCCACAGAATGTGTTTGTCACATATTGAATCAAGATTTGAGCATAAGAATGTGAGTGAGTGAGTGATAGTGAAATTTATTGGCGCAAGAGCTAAATGTGGGCATACTGCACCAAACAAGGTAAATCTATGATCTAGATGTTGAAACAATGAAAATGGATTGGTCAAAAAGAAGGGTCAAGTGAGAAAGTGAAGTTTATTGGTGCAAGAGCCAGATATGGATATGATGCGCCAAAAAAGATTTAACTGTGGTCTAGACGTGAAAAAAAATGGAATAAAAGACGAATTGGTTGACAAGAAGGAGGATCAGAAATAGAGAAGGATTGCTAGGGTATCCCGGGGGCGTGTCACCCGTGTTTACCAAAGACAGTAAACCCCATGGGAAAGAAAATGATGACTAGGGTGCCTCGGGGTCATGATGCTCGTACTTACCAGGCAAGTCCCTGAGGTCCCCTGATATAAGGGCACCCCAGAGGTAGGGTGCCTGGCTATACCCCCAGACACTTTAGGCATAAGAAAGCTGTCCATGGGTTGGCTGCCGTATTTGCTCAAGTTAGACCAAAAATACGTTCGAATGAACATTTCCAACGCTTTATTGGCACAGTTTAGGTACAATAAGTCAGAGTTTAGGCACTTATTAATTAATGTAAATGAAATTTGCATACACCAATATATGCTTGAGACAAAAATAGTCGAAAAAGTGGACAGCGAAGGAGGAATCAATTCCAAAAAAAAGCAAAAACAGTTTTTTCGGCTGGGAAAGCGATAGCAACTGTTCTTTTGGAATGGAATTATCTTTATTAATTAACTTCAAAGAGGAAAAACTATTACAGCAGCATTCAAAACTTTACTACTTGACAAGTTGAAGGCAGAAATTGCAGAAAAAAAATTCTGTTTCTCCAAGACAATGCACCATCTCAACCAAGGCTATGGCGAAAATTCACAAATTACAGTTTGAACTGTTTGACCACCCACGTTACTCATCAGATCTAGCCTCAAATGACTTCTTTTTGCTCCTTAATCTAAAAATTATGCTCAGAGGACAGAGATTTTCATCAAATGAAGAAGTCATCACCTTTGTAAATAATAATTTTGTATAGAGAGACAACGAGTATTAATTGGATGAGTTAAAGAGATAGAAGCATCACAGGAACAATTGTGTAGACTTATGAGGAAACTGTAGAAAAATATAAATAAATTTAAAGAAAAAATGCCTTGTATCTTTGGAAGGTCAGAAACTTTTCAGACCACCTTTGAACATATTGAATTTGATTAATATATGAAGTTTTAAAGCCTTGGTTAAAAAAAATTGATCTTTCTTACCCAAAGCAATAGCTTCACCCTTGGAAGTAATAATAACTATTTCTTCATTAAGTTCTATCCCATTTTCATAACAGACGACACCAGGTAACATAATTTTTGCTCCATAACATATAGCATTAACCTATATACAATAAAATAATAATTCATTTACATTAACCTATATACAATAAAATAATAATTCATTTACATT